>JAQGAF010001305.1:0-32668 GCA_034687865.1 Kryphioiulus occultus | reverse complement strand
CCAATAGGTGCGAAAATAGGCCAACGTTAAAAATTCCATAAACAAACAAACAATTAGACTGCTTTTAAATCAGCGATAATTCCTTCTGGATACTTTAGAAGATTAAAGACATATTGACACTAATTACATGTATGGCAAACGTGCCATTTCCTCACAAGAAACTACAATTTTTCCGTGATGTTCAATAGTCACGCTAAACTCACACTATGGAAACTTGCACTTGGTGCTACTATGGTTGTAGAGTAGATCACCCCTTCCTTCCGCCTCCATCCTGACGTCATTAGAATACTAATTTTTTTTTTGGGCGCATAGCTAAATACTCATTCCACATATTAATAGATGTCCAGCTACTGCTCCCTGATCCCACTTGAGATTCAGTATTAAAACAAGCAGCTGAAGCATATATATACAAGTAACTGATAGTCAGTATTGACGTCAGTGTAACTATCATTTGTCAAGTGTCGTAAAATTCATAAGTCTCCATCAAGAGTTTTTCATCTCATGGTGGAGATTTACATCAGCGATAAGCAGTGCTTATGAAAAATTCGAGTGTCTACTTCAAGTATTGCAGTAGTTCAATGCAAGCATGAGTACCTTAGCTAAAATTTACAAAGGGGTACAACTGTCTTCGTAATAGGGAAAACTGACCTCCACACGCGTCATTTCCAATTCCTGGCTTCGACACGCCCTCGTCGACATGACGTCAGCGCCAGAGTTGTCCAGGTCGCAGGAGTAGGCCCTTTGGACGATTTTGGCCCTTCTTTCACTGCTCTTCCTCACCCTGGGCACCACTATTGGTGGGGTGGCGCTGGTGGCCATGTTTTTAAGGGGAATCATGTGCTTGTCGGATGCGTCAGATTTCTTTGAATTTTTTCTGGGAGCCGCTGCCTCCACCACCACGGTGGCGGCGCCACCAGCGCTGGAGCAACTGACTTTGTTCTCCATGAGGACAGGTGGCGCTGCGATGCTTTCCGCCCTCTTGGGCTTGGGTGCTACCCTCTTGGTCGGTCTGTTCTTGAAGACTGTTTCCTCCTCGATGATGTGGCGCTGGGGTGTCACTTCCGGAAGGAAGGGGCTGTCGATGCTGATCGAAAAACTCTTCTTGTCCGCCACCCACAGGCCCCTGAGCCACTTTGAACGAAGATGTCCCTGGTCGCCACCGCCCACTTCGACAGCCATTAGCAGCCTATTCTATTGATTGGTTCGCCACTTCCGCCAGCTTGAGTTATTGACCTGGAACACAAAAAGAACACCTTTTATGCTGGGTCCAATCAAGACTGAAATCGAAGAAGTGCCTATTGGATAGGAAAAGTTGGAGCAAATACCAGCGTTGCCCTTGGGGAACATCCAGGGACGTTACCTAACTACGTTTGGAATTGTGGCAAAGTGCTTTCAATCAAGCGACCTCGTCTGGACACGTTGTCAAACAAACCATTAGCTTGGTCGGAATACGCAATAAGCCATGCCCGCAATGTAAACGCCATAAAATGGAAGCACGAAGCCCAATTCCAGCGATTATTTGACCCGGTCAAGATGCCTTCGATCGAAGCCAAAATGCCATAAAGCATGATGAAAACACTTGGGATTCGAGTGATGACAATTTCGCTCACAGACATGCAAGGACAATTTCGATCAGGTCTGAGTGGTCGGCAGTAGCGAATTGAGCAACTGAGCCCTGCGTGCAAAAGTGCATGGTGCTCATAAAGTCTGCCTTCAGTACAAAAAATAATTTTTGAATTTTTGAAAATTTTGAAAATTGTTTTGTTGCAAGGAAGAATGCAGAACTTCTAAGGTTTTTACTTGATGTATTTAGTTCACATGGAGTGCCAGCAGGCGGCGCTGTGACCCTTACAATTGAAAATTGCATCTGTGTAGGGTATAGCTCTGTGTACTGCATACTGTAATACTGTTTATCATGACACCAAATGACCGCTCATTGCTAAGCGCAATTTCGAAAGAAATTCAATTCTAAAGAGATTTCGATACTAAAAATCAATTAAAGGTGTTTGCAATCCGTAATCTCTTAACACAATGCGCTTAATACTCATTGGCGATTTGGTTATATGATACCAGTGGCCATCTTTAATGTTTCAAGTCTGACGATTGCAGCGCCGCCTGCTGGCACTTCCAGTGAATCAAATACTAGAAATGAAAACTTGAAAGAGTTCTAAATTTTCACAAAATTTGTTCCTTGTAACTCTTATCAGTTGCTCGAATTTAATTTGTTGCATGACAAGGTGTCTACCGGTCATGGCAGTAATCGAAAACTCATGAAATGACATTCAGGTCGTGGAAGTTATGAATAAGTTATGGAATTCACATCAGGGTCATGGAATTTTTGCCTTCCATTGAATTACGAAATAAAAATGTTTGGGCAAAAAATTTCGCCTATGGCACTTTTTTGGCCCATTATCATGGCATCACTGTGGTAGAGAATGTTTCTGAAAAATCCCTATCTTGGGATAACAGAAAACAGGAACATGTTCTAATTGGCATTGAAAGGTTTTGAACTCACGAAAAAGTCGATGAAAAATAATGAAATTTGCAATACCAAATCCAGTTGACTTCCTGTGTAATGAGTGTAGGTCTTTTATAATCACCCTGTGCAGTTAATGCATTTTTGCCCAGCGACGAACCAGGCCCCTGATGGTGAGCAATCACTGCATATACTAGTGCTGTGCTGGTTTGCCCGCATTCGTAAAGCCCACATTCACCAAAACGTTCAAATTTAGAAAATGAAATAATTCGATTAAGCCGTTTTAGCTGTAACTGAATTTTGATTAACGATGGAATTGCATTTGCTACCATGTCTATTCGCTGTCTGTTTCCTTTTTTTGTAAACTACAGACGTTGACAAATTCTCGATAATCCATACATTTTGTTGTGTTCAAGTTACCTTGAACCAGCTTATATTCAAAAGGCAGGAATACATTTACCACCACATTTACGAGTTCGCACGACCTAATTTAAACCATTCGTATTATTCGATCCTAATTCCATTTCGTGACACAAACCACGTACATGTACATCTGCTGCGCACAGTTACTTAAATATGGCGTTTCAGACGAATTCAAAGAGCTGGATTCAATCTTTTTTAATTTCATTTCTTAGAGAATAAACGTCATGAATGAAACTGAGGGGGTGCGAGGCAGCGCTTCGTTTAATTCAGCTGACTAGATTCGTACTTAGTAGGATACAAATCATAATTCGATTATGGGTGTAAAAAATTCGTTGAAATAATCGAAAAAAGACGACAAATCCCAAATACGCATCGGGGCACGCAAGAAGAAAATGATATATTGATGTAGGCATAATACAGAGAAAACGAAGAATGTTCTAAAATTTGGTCCTCGTAACTAGCTGATTTTAAAAATAAATTTTTTTTATGTGGTTATGTGTCTGATTGCCAGTACTTTTCGCACATACATGCATATTAAATGCGGTAGATGCTAATATTATTTGCATAGCAATCTATTACACTGATTCGAATTTCAGACATTACCAAATTTATTTAACTTCATTACACTGCAGTCTTGATGGATATAGCAAACATCATTTTATTTTCCATAACGCGTCGATCGCTAAAGAAGTATTTCCCAAAAGTGTAGGATTTGGTAAATGGGATTTGCCGATTTTGGAAAGGCTATTAGTGTATCATTATGCTATAATGCAGGGATTGAACGATTGCGATGACCCAAAAACATGCTATATCCGCAATCTCGAGCATTCCACTTTTGGACGCAAACATGTTTTTCCACTTATTTCGAAACCTTGCTAGCAATTTTGGCCAACCCAGGAGACCTGTTGGCATCGAAAATACCCGCAAAAATACCTCTAGCACGACTGGTTTCTATCACCCCTAAAATTGCTTTCATTTGTGTTGGTGGAAAACGATGCCTTGTTGATCTCCAGAGGCAACAGTTGGAGCTAGTTTTAAATTATTGATGACGTCGAACCTAATTATAGTGCCTTTCACCCTCGTCTCATAGCCCAATTTCTTCCAATTATTTCGCTTTCAGCTGTGAGCCAAACCAATTTCGACTCATTTTGACTCAAGTGCGAAAGGCTGTGTACATCGCATCTTGCGATAAAATCTCACGCGCTGCGAAGCAAACTTCTAATCCTCAGAAAATTAATGATGCATGGGACCCCGGTGATTTGGAACCAAAAATCTTAAATTTGCTTTTCTTATTTTCTCAAAATACTCGTTGTGTGACTTGCATTTTGTACACATTGTGAAGATCTGGCCTAATTGTACTCTACTAGATGCATTCTGATGAGAGAAAATGCTGGCCAACTAGGGATAAATCAGGTCACACTGATTCCACTTGAAATCAGTTCAATATGGAGCTGAAATTCAAGCCTTTGGCTAGGAATGCCTGGGTAATTTTGGATGAGTCTAACGGAAGCAATTGCTCTTATCATTATTGTGTCTCGAAATAAATGGGTTATACTTTTTTCATCTTCTCAAAATAGCAACGGGGGACGATCAATTAGTTGAATATTTGATAATTTGCTGAATAATGAACACCTGACCTAAATTGCGCTTTTTCTTGCCCAATTTGCGCGAGTCTTCCAAATGGGCGTGGTCGGCTTTTTCTTAGCTCACGGAGGTGTTCATTAATTTGCGCAATCGATCGAAAAAACTTATTAGTCTCCCATTGGTCCATTTTCCTAGCTCGTCTGTTGAAAATAGAGAAAAACTAACGTGAATTAGAGCATGCTGTGGAACGTTCGGTTGAGTGCGCCTTCCCTTTGTGTCTCTCACTTTTGTTCTTCATTTATCCAATATCTGAGAAACATATTGCGATAGAACTCTACAGTGGTCGAACCATTTCTCCCATATGCTCACTAAGAATTACATACACAGCCCTTTTTTAATGAAATAAAAATTCGCAATTTGAAATTAGGAGTGGGCTTCTCCTAACAGCAAGTAGGCTGGCAGTGTTTGCCTGGTGGTTGCGCAGCAAAATAAAAATTACGATTTCGATTTTTAGGTTAGGTCATCTAGGACAGGTGTTATTCTTGTATTCTAAAAAAGTAGGGTACAAATATAAATATTTTGGAAAAATTTGGAGCATGGCATAATCCGAAGTAGCTTTATCTTATATCCCAAATACCTGTTCTACAAATTTTGCCCTGCTCCAAACTTGCTCAAAATATTTATATTTCAACTCAATTTGTCTGGCATAAAGGAATCACCAGCTGTCGCAATTCATCTTTTTTCGTTTTTGTTGATATGTTTGCTTTTTTCGTTTTATTTTATTTTGCTTGTTTTGTGCCTAACGTAATCTAACCTAGAAATGTCCTGATTTAGCTGCCCAACCTCCAGACAATCACCACCAGCCCACGAGCCGTTAGTGACTATGGCGGAGCAGGGCATAATCTGTAGTACAGCCTTCAATTTTTTGTCTGAATATGGTTCATCACAGATAATGTGCATTCCACAAATTATTAAAAATATTGATAACAATAATGCCATGTTTGATATGCATGTACTGTACAGTGTATATTGAGTAAAAAGTCAATTGCATTGTAATGAGTGAACGTTCGTACATTCTCAGAATTCAGAAGATCCGCACTTCGTTCTTCTCGTACTTCAGCATTTTGTACTGAAGTTCAAAACAGCAGTATTGATCTACGACGACCACTACTTTGCATACCACATTCTCAGAAAAGTCCTCCCCATCTTCAGTAGCCTCCCTGTGAATTTTGTGAAGTTCTAAGAAGATATAGAACGTATGTAGAATCATCGAAAGTATATTCTCAGAATTCAGAAGATCTGCATTTCGTTCTTCTCATGCGTTAGCATTTTGTACTGTCATTCAAAGCAGCACTATTGATCTACGATGACCACTACAATAAATGTCAAATTCAGCACAAGAGCTCAGCAAAGTTCTCTCCATCTTTAGTAGCCTCCCTATGAATTTTGTGAAGGTCTAACAGAACATAACCTTCCCGTGTCATAGTCATGTGAGTACTTTTGGGACACCATGTGCAATTTGGTGGATCAACGTATGGCAGCTCTTGGCAGTAAATTGAAGAACAAGATGCACTCATGGCCATTACTGTTTCATGCACGACCACCCGCATTTCTAAGCTGCTTAAACGGTTTACTTCCTTGTTGTTATCGTTTTTTCTGTTGGTCAGCTCTGGCAGATTGGGCACACGAATCCAAACGTATACGACCCTACGAAGACCAAGTAATCAATAGCGTGATTAAATTGCATGGAAAATTTAACATTTCCATACGCGTTATTAGCTACAGGTTTTATCACCTGGCTCAAGTCACTCGTCTGGCGTCCCTTATTCTGAATTAGGGACTCGCAAATTGAATTGGACCTTTTAAAATGGTAATTTTAGACCAATTTCCTCAAGTGCGGAGATACAGATCTCTATGCGCAATTCCGTCTTTTCCGGCTGATTAAATTAGACGTTAAGCCCTCGCACATTTATAAATGAAAACCGTGAATAGTAGGCACAATAGGAAGAATTAAGCTGTTTGCATCGAGAAATGCAAATGCAGCATTTTTGCTCGAATGTGCACGAAACGTCTTTCCCACCCACGCACAAGTTACACACGAACGTGTTATCGCCTGAAACGCGGCTTAAATTTGGAATTGAAACCACATCTGATGTAATTCCCAGCTTACTGTACTTCCGGAAACGAACGAAAGTGGTGAAAGTTGGTGAAGCAGAATAACACTTTTGATGAATTTCAAAGTGAATTCCGGGAGGACCGCACTCTTCTGGCTATTTCCTGTGTAATAAATTAAGCTCGAGAATTCCATCTCTGATATAATGCACGTTTACAGGATTGTGTTGTGCTATACATTCCTTTGCAGAATATTCAGCACCTTTTTATGGTAATAAACCAGCCGTCCATTATGGCTACATGCATTCCAATACATGCATTCCGCGTTTTTATAAAACAATTGCATTATATTAATGCTAAAAAACGCATTTGCAAGGAAAATTTTGTATAACATGTCGTGTTCTTGGTTCACTTACATGCATATATATAGAATATACCCTGTGGGACAACTTGCAAATTAACATAAAAAACCTGACCTAACCTATGCCTTTTGGTTATAGGTTAGGTTTGGAAAAACAAAGCAATTTGCAAACTGCCCATCCAAGCTTACATGCTGTTAGGGGAGGTGTGCACCTACATGTAGCCTACAAATACCGAACCAAATACATGAAATAAAAAACTTCAGGCACTCTGCTACTTTTTTAAATAGGTTCCTTGAAGTCAAACAGTTTAATTAACTTTTGTAATGAGGGTAGGGCCATTATCCTGTATTTTGTAAATCAACGCGAAATTATTCATATTCATAATGGAAATTATTCATTTATTTAAATTATTCAGTAATATTCATTTATTTAAATTATTCAGTATTATTCATTTATTTAAATTATTCAGTATTATTCATTTATTTAAATTATTCAGTATTATTCATTCATTTCAATTCATTCATTAACAAGCAAATTATTAATTGTGCTGCTCCACAGCCCAAGAAATTTGGGGGAACACTCTGTTGCTAATTGTTCCAACTTCGTGACGGAAATTTACTAACTGCAAACCCAGTAAGGAACACCATTCGAAAGGAACATCGGGAAACGCATAGAAACAAGTTGCATCAGTGCACGGTATACCAAGTTGCTCTATGCAAGGTATATACCCAAAAGGAAGCATCTTATATCTAGTTAAAATAGTAGAAAACATGCAGCTCCGATTATTTAGTAGGCATCTTCATTGAATATGCTGTGATTTAAATACTGATGTAATATTTGTTAAAATTTGGCTCAATTTTACATAACTCGGGCATTTTGCAGGTCAGTTTCACAAGGAAAACAGCGAGACATTAAATTACAAACAGCACTTCGTGTTTTCATTCATGCCACGAGTTGCCAAAGCAACAACTTTTTCCAACCTTCCTTTCATGCATGTACGATATCTTGCCCTCTACTTAACTCAGCGTCCAAACTAATTGCACTATGCCTGGAAAACGTGGAGACGAACTTGAATGGTCAAGAGTGGATTTACCTTGAAGGCCTCTGGTGCGAGCACGTCTAGCTCTAGCAGAAATGTGCGTCCGAATGGAGCGGTTCACACGCGAACACTGAAGTCAGCGTCAGACACAATTGCTCGCCAGGAATTCCAGCCTCCATGGAGTCGATAAAATCGTGACGGTTGCTCGGCAACGCACACGGTGGCGCTGCATGCGTGCCTTTCCCCTCTCCAGAGCAAAATCAGAGAAGATATGAGGGAGACCACCTTGCTCCCAAAACTCTACCTTCTGATCAGGTAAACACGAAAATTAGCACATGCCAACCCTGCTCATTTTTCGAGCAATTAACCTCCATCCCTAATCATTGGTCTGGCTCGTAAACTGCTGGAATTTACGACTCTATTATGGCACCAGTTCGCCAGAGTCAGGTTAAATAACCCAGATTGAAAAGCCGATTGGAGTGAAAATGCCGACCCGGAGCCTTTGGTATGCCGATCGATCGTTATAGTAATTTGCGCGTTTTACTGCCTGTTTAATTTATCGCATCCTCGGACCTTTATGGGCGAAAAGGGCGTTTTCTCGCCAGCTTATGTGTTCAAGTACAAGGCCAAAAACACTCCGTCGTGATGATGGCCCATAAGCGGTATTTCATCCACCAAAGGATGCTCGGCCTTGTGCTTGTTAAACGTGCGATTTTTTTAATAATTGAAAAGTGCTATTTTGAGGATTACGCCATATTTCAGGATGGTTTTGAAGCGGTTGACTTCAACGATCTACTAAGGTGGTGCATTGGTGCTGGACGTATAGCCCAGTTGAATGACCCGACTTTTTTAATTTTCACTACAGCTACAGTATAAGGGAATAACGTGACAATCGAAAGCCTGACATAAGATGACAGGGCATTGCTATAACGTCGATGAACCATTCAACATTCTTAAGGTTATTAAGGTATACTGTAGCTCTGGAAAGTGAACACGAGGCGCTTTTGATCAAATCGATGCACTATGGTATAAATTAAGCAAAAATGTTATATGTCCATTTTTGGGCAAAATTAGGGTAAACCTATATTCTGGATCCCATGGGTCATACACGTAGCTATGTTGTACAGAAAATGTATTAAGTTAAAATAACCGAAAAAGAAGATAATCGTAATTTCAGTATTTAGTAAAAGTACTGGTTGGTACGAAAGCTTTATGAACTCGGTGAACTGTACTAATTACAACATGTGACTGATTTCAGCATGTATTACACGCCATTATTTTCACAGCAGGTACATAACTTTGGTTTGAGCACAAATACAAGGTTGTCCTTGAGGAGTAAGCGAAATCTTTAAAACGTCATTATGAATAATTTTAAGAAATTGACATACAATCAGTTTTTGAAGTGGTGACGTGTAGACTAATTTTTGAGCGAGCCCTGTCTGTTTGTTGAACAAACTAACTGTTGAAGATTAGCACGTTTCCTAGTTACTATACACTGTACTAATTCCAACCTGTGACTGATTCCAGTATATGCTCTGTTTCAAAATGCACTAGAAATGTTGAAAAAACGAAGCAAACCTGTTAGAAAACAGCAAGAAATGATTTTGGAAAGAAACGTAGAAGTTTGACATTGCCAACATTATTTAACCAAATGCCTGAGGACTTGTTGGCATTTAATAAAATTGAACAACTTGAAAAAGACTTAAAACTGACATGGCATGGAGGCTGGGCTTATTGTTTGTTTGGTGGAGGTTAAGGGGGCTGGGCTTATACTGGCAACTGCTACTCAGCTATTAATTTGTTGAAGCCGACATCACTTGGTTACAAAATTGACACGCTTTTTTAGAATATACTTTTAAATGTATTAATTTTCATTTGCTTGCCCGATATTTTTCAGCTTTTAATTTTCCTCTTAGATTCAGGGCGTTAAGTTACGAAATTAACATTATTATTGTTATTATTAGCCCGTGCGATGAATGCACAGACAAATTAAGTAATTCCAGATGCCAAATTTCACTATGAAAACATTTGGTTTATTTTGCGGACCATCTATCTGCTGTCAACCGTCTTTCGTAAAGCTCTTTTAATCCATATTATGCAACGTTTTCTACTACAATTCCACTTGTACTGTATATTCATTTGAAGTGCGGCGCAGGAAAGCTAAGCAAACATTCATGTAGATTTTTATTCGTGTTTATAAGTCAGCTCGTAAAACTCGAAGAGCTCATATCGGCCTCGGTTCCTCGTAGTAACGTTGTACATTTTGTCCAGCAGAGACCTCCACCAGTCGAGACAAACCATCTGTATACAGTTCCTACAAATATAATTTCCCCGGGCTAGTGTTTGCTGCCATTGATTTGTTTATCTTTGGCAAGTTGGACTTCCTGATAACAGTTGTTTTATCTCCGTCTGTTGGTGATGGCAACAACTGGTTTACGTTGAACGAGCCTATCTTGAGAGACACGCAGTCTGGGATGCTGAGCCCATCTTTAAACATCCTTTTTTTCAGTTATTTCAGCAAAGCACATTCGTTTAGCATTTCAACTACGTTTGCTTAATTTAGTGCCCAATAAATGCTCCATAAATGCATTTACTGCTTACAGGCCAGAAAGCATCGTTCCCATTAAGCACTTTTAGTCGCAAAGTGTTTAAGCAAAGTTAATTATATTGCCAGTGTACATTATGCGAACTTAGGCCTAGATTTGCCATTAGAGACTAATGTATGCGCGATGGCAATAGACGTGCTATATGCTGAAATCTGCAAAAAGGAATGGCTGGAAACTTTCCGTTTTACGGAAAGTGCAGTTGCTTTTATGCCAGTTTTTCGCTATTTTGTAACTGGGTTAAAGCGCTAAGCCCCGCAAAAACCATTAATTACCCAACATTCAGTGCTGCGCTCATTCTCCAAGTGCCTTACGAGAAATTCTCCATGATTTGGGGATTACGCAGTTTATTCGGTTATGCTTCCAAGTAGACACTTTATATGGATATAGGGTGCTTCCTCTGCACGCTAGGCAAATTGCTTCATTACATGTATTTCATTTTCGCCAGTTATCGTCATGAAAGAAATTTGGAAATATGGCGATTGTCAATACGTGGAGACAGCCATGATATTTAGCTAAAATTGTAGGTAATTTTTATTTTATCTTAATTTAATACAACATTCTAATCTGATCTACAGTGCATTGACCTATCTTTGACGGTTGCAAACAGGAATGACAAAAACTGAAAGTGGCTTACTATATTCAATTGCAAAATAAGAATTTGCCAAGCTGGAAGCATATTCAAAATACAAGTACACATGGATTGTTCATGAGGGATAGACCCCCGACTCACCCTGTATATTCATTATGGAGAGCAAGTTTGGCGTGCGAAAAGTTTTAGCTGTTTTTTTAATAAAATAAAAGATAGAAATTAGTCTTTCTATCTCTTCAATTTTTTATGAAAAGTAATACAAAAATAGATATGCAAGAAACAGTGCAAGAAACAGCATTCCCCTTAAACTCAAAATTGACCTCACAGGTTCATTTACGTAATAAATGCAGCAAATCACCTTATTTCGTACTGCTTTTTGAGTATTTAATATGTAATATATCATCGAATATTCTTGGAATAAATAGTAAATAACAAGATGGAACATTTCTACGTTGTACTCTTTTCTTTTTCCTATATTTCAAATTTCTATTCTTTTCTTATTTTTCCCTCTTTCAAATTTCAATAATTGTTTTAGTTTATTTTCAAATTCCCGTTCTTTTCTTAGTTTTCAAATATTTGTTTTCTTATTTTTATTTTTCAATTTCCATTCTTTTCTTATTATTTATATTCTCAATAATTCTCAATAATGTTATAAAGCGAAATAGAAGTGCTTAAAATTTTTATCAACATGTATATGACGCACGCGCATCATTACTTTGCCTATAAATAAATCGTACTTCTATTTATTGATCGAGAAATGCTGTGTAATAAATTGGGCTTTGTACTGTATATTGACGATGTGCATGCATTATACTGATCATATCCGTCTTTCGAATATAATTTTACTGTGCATGTACAATAATTGGAATTTTCACTAAAATGGGAGGTCGTTAGAATGCTACCGCAAAATAGGTCAGCAATTAACAGGTATTAGCTGTGTTTACAAATACACACTCCACTAGCTCATGAGGCTAATCCCACCATCGTTTTTTCCTGAAATTTCGTATTCATATTTCATAGCCTGTTCAGTTCAGATACAGCTTTTTAAATGCTTTGTCAACGGCTATTGAGAAAATACTGGCTGTGACGTTTTTTAGCACTCGCAACAAAATTGATGATTTTCAGGAAGGATGGGATGCAAATGCCTTGGCACGCATGCATTGTTGCGAAGGAAGTTCTTAAAGGATGATCGATCGGTGCATAAGACAACGAACGCCCATTAACCTAATTGAAGCATGTATCCATAGCCAGGATGGGAGGATGTCCAAGGTAGCAAATCACAATTCCATCACACTAACTCGTTCAGATTTGCTATCTGCATTTTAATGCCCACGCTTCTATGGCTGATGCAAGTGAAATTCGTGATGTGCATATTCTCAGTACATGCTCATGCATAAAGTATGGGAAATGGGCTTTTTACCAGGCATTCGGATGCATAATCAATGATAGACAAGGTGGAGACAAATCAATCAGGAAATAAACTCGCCATTGTGATGAGTCATAAAAAGGATATCGACTTTGTCGATGGAAGGCTCCAGAGATAACCTATTTTCTTATCTTCATAGAAATAAAAATTGTCTGGATCATTTGTGCGTAGCATCCGTTAATAAAAGGCAGAAATGGGCACGTTTGACTCATTTTTTATAAGATAAAGCCAGCCGTTACTACATGCTGGGTGAATCAGCTCTTCAACTTGGGGTTTATGTGGGTCAGAATCCACGTTATTAAGACACTGGTAACCCCCAAAGTGCCTCCAATGACATTTCATATTACTTGTACATGTATTTGTCTGCAGCCTGTTTGTGACATTATTAAATGGTATGAAAACGATATGAAACCACCATGACGACGATTCGAATCCTGTTGGCAAGGAGCGATTCTCGGAAATTTTTATTAGCGGTTGTCTTTTTCGATATATTGGTCGATTTTGAGCTGCAAAAAATAAATACTGTATATCAAATCGATTTGTTGGGGTTGGAAACATTCGTCATTGTTTACTCAGGAAAACATCAGTCACAATAAAACGCATCCTCGCAGTGAATTTGCAGTTTTATTGTCATGTTCTGTTTATAGTAGCAGTATATTACTGCACTTTGTTTTTAGCATTATTGCATTTTACTGTCTTTCTATAGTGGTTGCAGTTTTGAGGCATTCATCCATAGTATATACAGTAGGTTAATTAATTGATAATGCAGTATTTCTGTTTTGTCATTTCTGTTCCACATCTATGCCATACCAAAATTCCAGTTTTATGGGAGAAACCATCAAATTGCTATATTCGATATATTGGTGGATTTTGCTTCCCAAAAAAATAAATCCATCGATTTGTTGCAGTTGGAAAAAATTCTCTTTGTTTACACGGAAAAAATCATCCACACTAAAACGCATCCGTTTTTGGGAGGCTACAGTAATCAAAACAGTGTAGTATATTACTGCACTCTGTTTTCAGCTTTATTGCATTTTACTGCCTTGATATAGTGGTTGCAGTTTTGAGGCATTCGTCTACAGTATATAGGTTAATTCATTGATAATGCAGTTTTTCTGTTCTGTCGTTTCGTATTCCACATCTATGTCCTACAAAAAATCCAGTGCTATGGGATAAACCCGCAAATCGCTACAAAAAACCTTCGGTCTATTTGAATAAATTGTATTGGATTTCAGCAGCAAGTCTAGCTGCGAATTCGTCGCATAAATGAATTATTCATCGATACCAGCGAACAATGTAGTGATTGTAAAATGAGCTAACCATATTATTTTTTTGGATACATATTTGCAGACGAAATTTGTGGCATTGTATGGTCATGTCCTAGTAATCCTATCCTTAATAGCTTTCATGTGATTACTTTGAGCACAAGCTATTTCGGAATGACGTTTAAAGCATTTTAAGATTGCATGCTTACTACCTTATTTTCGAACTTCTAAAAAATTCAAAGAGTTCAAAATTTTAACATCTTCCGCATTTTTCGGAATTTGCTTATATCTAAAAAATAAATGTTAATATACCGTACGTACATGTATATGTTCAAATATAATTAAAATTCTGGGAAATGAATTGTTGTCCGAAATATTGCCTATGTGTTCAATGCTAAATTTGAATTTTTCTTACATGTCTGTTACGGTTTTCAGTGAACGTTTATTGAACTTTAACATTATATCGAGGCGCATCCTGATGAAATAAAACCCCTAGATCTCAGGTTAACCTACATGCTAGAATTTCGATCGCAAGCATTTTATTTCTTGCTTTTATCGACAATTTTGCACTCTTGAAAGCCTAATTATTTTGCTACCTAGAATAGTGCATCGATTTTGGTGCATTAAATGGAACTTTAGAAGACGTCGCCCTTGCAAGTGGGTGTTTCGCTTGTTTTTGAAATTTAACAACGACGATCTCAGGTGGATTTTAGATAGTCTCCGAGGTCTGCAGATTTGTTTGTTAATTATTGATTGTTGATTGCAAGCCCCACTTGCCTCCATGGCAAGCTCTATTAAAGCTCTTTTTACGGTAGCTGAACATGACCGTTTTCCGTGAGCTTTTTGCTAAACAATGACGGACGAATGACGTCAGACGTGACATTTTCTTTGCTGATGTGTATGGGAATAGGTGTGTTTACTCCTACCTGAGGTTAGTTGCAATTTTCTGTTAAATGACATTTGGGCTGTATTGATCTGAAAATCCAGGCACCAGACGATTAACCGTCTACTCTCAACCTGTGTTTCCTGTGGCTTATTTAATGAAATATGTGTGCATTACCTTTAGTAACATGTACAATGAAATAAACCAAGCTAATTATTTAACAGTAAAGCTATTATGAAATCATACTGGGAATCTAATTACATGCACGAGATTTTCCTATGAAATTACTAATAACAATGTGTAGGCAATAATGCTAATATTGGTAAAGTTCATTATGGCGCAAGATTTAGTTGTGATCGTTCTACTGAAAGGAACAATTTGTTACGCTCATTTATTAATTAAATGTAAATAAAATTAAGATCAAGTTCCCATTAAACATTTGAGAAGATAAATTTTAGTTCAATATCACCTGCCTGCAAAATATAGTTTTGAATAGACATGATGTGCTGTATGATGTGCCACTTTGTGTAATCTAAAAATGTTGACAATGACGTTCCATGCCATAACATACTTTTTAAAAGCATATTTCTTGCAAGATGAATATATTTTAGATCAGCCTTTTGCAATCTCTATGATTAGATAATAAATTTAGAATAAATTTTGGCCATTATTAATCCAAAAATTATTTATACTGTAATCGTGTTAACTCAATGAAGGTAGCTTTATTTAGTATAGCCTTATTAAAAATATGCCCAGTTGCATGCTACTCTGCAGCTCTTACGAGAAAGTGGGCTTCTCCTAATAGCACATAGACTGGCAGTGGTGCTTGCGGTTTGGGCAGTCAAATAAAGGAATTACATTTGTAGGATAGGTTATGTGATGATTTGATAAACGAAAAGCGCACAAAACAACAGCAAAAAAACTAAGAAAAATTATAAAATTGTGATAAAAAGATGAATTCCTGCAGCTATAACAGGTGCTTGAAATATGCATATTTAGTGCACGTTTTGAGCAGGGCATATTCTGTATTACATACCATTTTATTTTATTTAAGGCAGTCATAGAAAAAGCAATGAACGAGACCGATATTTCATTGAATTTTAAATTACTCCAAAGATAGCTCCGACTTGTTTGCAGGGAAACCCGGAAATGTCATTGAGACGTAAGAATTGAAGTGCAGTAACCCTGTTTGACGTTACGGCATTACGCAATTCTAACGAAATGAACCGCCATCATTATTTATTCCCGCAAAAAAGTAGCCAGGACTGTCACCGCACGTATATAATGGCTAACATAGCGTCGTTCGAAGGATTGCAGAGGCCAACGCAGTTTTTAGTTTCAACCCCGTTTCACTTGAAACGTGAATGCAATTGATAAACGACGCTGGCTTTGTTGTTACTCCCTGCATTGGGGAATATGTTTCCGGGTTTACTTGATTAAATTCCACCTCCTTTTCCCCAATGTTTGCCCGTGGTCTCGCAAGGAGAATAACCCCGAGCAGTCAAGTTTTGAGAAAACATGACGTGCCCCTTATTGATCTCCTACATGTACCTTTGGATCGCTTTGAAGCAAAATCCAGTTAAAACTCAATGAGCGTAAAAAGAGTAAAGAAAAAAGGATGGAATGTCAGTCTACCCCTGGCCATTGGCCATCAATGCTAGCTCTTAGGCTACGAGTGATTGCCTGCCATCAGGGGCACCTAGCTGAATTTGATTAACGTTATGGGATGCAGCACATGCATGGACATTGGAATGGTGTTAAGGGCCTTGAGGAAGAGTCTTTCGGTCCCTGTCAGTTTATGTTCTCTCACCTGGTTTCACAGAATAAGCATATTATCAGGGATCCCCCAGACCTGAAAAAAAGATGAATATGGCGGGGAAATTGGAAAAGTCAAGGAAAAGGATTTACTTTGAAAACGTCAGGGGAATACAACAAATCTATGCTATATTTTACATAGATAATTATTGGTTAACACAAACATCAAGAGAAGGCAAGCAATTCCGTGCAAGAAATGAATAAAATTGTAAAAGATAAGCATTAAATTATAAAAAAAAATATTTGCTGTTTCCTAATGAAAATATGCATCTTTCTCCTGTTTCTATATAATAAGAAACACAATATAGCATGCCTTACATTGGCAAATGTCATAGTTTTGCATTTTTTAGTGGTCAAGGCGATCAGGTGAATTAGTTTTAAACCCAAGATAAGTCAATGAAGTTGAAAATGTCATCTCTGGCTTTACCCTAATTGACTATGCAATTAGTTCAATTTTTACACGTTTGGTTATATAGAATTTGCCGATTCAAGGAAACTGTTAATTAATGTTGTATTGAGAGAATGAAAAAAAATTCTTCTGAAGTTCCCTGAGGGCGTCCTGCATTTCTGGACCCTTAAGTTGCTTCAGTTCAATCACCCTGAGTACATACATTTAATTGTAGCATGCTAACCGATAATATTAGTTCTTAATAAAGTGGCCTATTAACTCTATCCGAAGTTAGACTTTTAAAAATAGTAAAAGCTTTGAATTTTTGAAGTAACCTTTAATTCAAATCGAATTCGAGATGCCAGCTTTATTCACGATAAATCTCTCATCTTCAGAATAATTGGATCATTATAGCTTATTAAATGTATGTAGAATGAAAAACGTACATGTGTTTTCCTTTGTGGGGGGCCTTGCTATGAATGAAGATGACGTCATTCAGCCGCCTTCTTAACTTGCGGAGCACATACTTTCTTTGATGTAAATTTGGTTTTATCATGGATTTTTGCGTCTTACGAGTTAGCTTTTTTATTTTCATCAGCAAAGGTTAAGCACCCCACGACGTTGAAGTGAAGCGAGTGTCGCAAATGAGATTTCGTTTTGACGTCTCCCTTGAGATGCATCAATTTCCATAACTCATTTGTTATTCAGGGCACCTGCTGCCATCTTGCCTCCGAACGTTGCAATACTGTTTTGTTAATGACCTACATGTCTGCTGTTATTAATATTTCTCACCTTGGCGCAAAAACGCTTCACAACGGCATAATAGATAAGCGAAAGCATGCTACAGAATTCCCCGGGTTACCCTCTATTTTAACACATTGCAAATTTGCTAAGGGGTCGAACAACCACAACGACTTGCAACAAATCGAAAACGTTTTCCCCTGCTTGTATACGAAGCTTCTGATCATTCAAATAAGGCAGAATAAGTCGACCCACTATTCCTGAATGTTACTTAATGAAAATTTGTAAACGGATTCTAGGAATTCGTAATAAACGCCAGGCGACAGTCAGTGTTTGTATCAGTGTTTCCATGAACTGTTTTAATCAAACTGAAAAAGCAATCTAGGTCCCCGGAATGATGAGAAACAGCGCTTTCAAATGCCGTGCGTGCATTATCTGCTTTCAAGTGATTATACAGTACTGTATTTCCAACCACCAATATCAGCAATGTCAAGTGCAGTTGTTTTTTAAAACATAAATAGTTGAGAAAGATGTCGTATATTCTTTTGAACATCTTTCTGAACTATGAATATTAAAATATATGTATATATATCAATGCGACTATTCGTATTCATGGAATAGTACGAGCATAATTATTGTGAACATGTTTCTGAACTTTGTATACGAACATTGGGAGTACTATACGACATGGATTAGTTTACGAACATTCTTTTATACATCATTGTTAACGATGTATATTGTGAAGAAACAACTGCACTAGGAATAGTACGAAGATTATTTTTGAACTTGTCCATATATACGTACATGTATACTTAAAATGTATTAACAAATTAAATTGATATGAAATTTAAAAAAAAAATATTGAACTTCAGTCCTCTCTTAAAAATGGGATAAAAATAATCTCGCGTGCGCACCCATATAAGGTTATTTTCGTGAACTTACAATTGCATCTTTGTTTTAAAAAAATTTTATATTCAAAAACGGTACATTATCCGAATACAACATTGTTCTACAAAGTATTGAGAAAAAATTATATCAGAATTTGAAAAATATATCTATAAAATTTCTCGTATACATTATCCCCTGTTTGACATTAAAGCACGAGATACCAGTACATCTTTGTGATAAAATGCTATAGCCAAAAAAGTAAAATTATCGGAAATTTGCATTAATTATTCTAGTAACTATATTTATCATACACTTACTTATACGGTATAAGAAAAGTCGATAATGAAATTTAAAAATAAAATCTACCAACAAAATGTCTCAGTACATATCCACTGCTTGCGATTATCACGAGTTTGCCTCAAAAAATTCCCATCACAGCCATAGGTTTTACGATTCCAAAAAAAGTTATGTAAAATAAATTCGATGGACATTCGAGCTCCAAGGCAGGGCATGTCAAAAGGCTTCTCGTTCCCTACTTGTAGCTGGTTCCAAAACTATGTTTCAGACCTCGTGTTTCCATTATTAAAATATAGCTATTTAAAATGTAATGTTATTGTAAGTTGCAAACTTACCTAATAGAGGATCGTTGTTTCAGCCTGGGACGTTACAGTAAATATTATTTTTTCAAAAGCTGGAAGTGCACCAAGTTTCTCGGCCAGCAGTAAAAGCTCGTCTACCTCGCTGCTTCCTGACTCTGATAATAACGGTCTGAACCCCTCGTTTGACATACTTTGATGCATTATGGACGAGTTCATCCCAGAATGCGGAAATGGAATTTGTTGCTGGTGGAGTTGATCTTTTCCTCGGCCATAAACACTCGTTCTATGCGGCATCATTAATGAAGAGCATAACTCAGAGAGCCTCGATTTACGCTCGAAATGGCTTTAAAAATGCATGATATTGAAGTGGAATGTGCTGTGGCAGTTGGTCGCTTTTTCAAAAGCTGGGATTACCTTCGACCGTTATTGCCAGGGCATCGGTAAGCCCATGGATCCCAGCTATCGATTCACGTCAGAAAAAGATAATATACGACGTTTCTATAACGATCGCAGTTCATAGTCCGGGCTGGGTGTATTGACATAGACGTTGTGTCAAGAAATGTAATGGTCCATTCTGTGATGAACTCACATGCGTCCCTGGTGACGTCAGGAGCATCGTATTGACGAATGCTTCTTGGGGAATAGCAGTGGGCACCATTACAAGAGACCAAACAAGTTTGGAAATTGAATTTCGTTTGGGAAATAACTTTTAATGTTAGAAATTCAATTTGATGTTATACATGTCAAAGTTGACTGTGAAAAAAGCAGAAATTTATATTAAAAAAAATTCTCTTTAGATTAGCGTGCAATCATATATCCCCCAGGCCTGGGAATGTCAGGGAAAATTGATCTAGTTCGAAAAAGTCGGGGAAATTCAACAAATTAATAACATTTCTCATGGCTGGTTATTGGTTTAATATAAAAAAAATCAAGAGATGCAAGCAATTAGGTGAAAGAAATTTCAAAACTAGTCTAAATTTACTGTTTCGTTTTGAAAAAGAGTCCTACAGGGTTCCCACTTAATTTCTCAAGTAGATTTCCCTGGCATTCCCTAATCACATTTTAGTTATTGCCCTGCTATTTTACATGAGATTTTTTTAAATCTAAGAAAAATGATGTATTTTTCCCAAATTTTATAAAACATGATGACTAATCAACTGGCTGATGCCAACTGTCTCAATTTCCCTGACACTTTTTATTTCCCTGATATTCCCTATTTTCCGTGACTTTCTAGAAAGTGGGAACCCTGTTCTAACTCCTGTTTATACAGGGTGTTCTGTTTAGTCCGTCCCCAGCGAAATAGTTATATCTTTAATACGGTAAGAGATACAATGATAGTTATTGAAGGTAACTTTTAGAGTCGACCACGGGCTATCCGGAAACCATATTTCTCGTGACCTTGAATGTCCCGTTCAAGTTCATGCATGTGCCCCTCCCGTGATTTTTTTGCAAATATGTCAGAAACCGATGCAGATGGGATCGTAGTGTGAATTAGAAAGTTGTAGAGCGATGCCTAATTAGTCTAATTAAGTTGGTTTCAAAATTTCTGAAAGAGTCACAGCGAGCTAGAATTATTTTTCCGCGAGTGACCATCATGGCACGTGGATGACCTTGAACGGGTCATTTAAGGTCACCCAAATATGGTGTCCGAATAGCTCGTGGTTGACTCTAAACGTTACCTTCAAGAACTATCATTGTATCTCTTACTGTTTTAAAGATATAATTTTATTTCGTTGGGCACTGCCTAAACATTTATTTCGTTGGGCACTGACTAAACAGAACACCATGTATACTGTACACTATATAATAAGCAATAAGTATTCCATTCCTAGCATTGGCATGTCCTAAACTTGAATTTTCAGTGGTCAGGGTTGATAGGGAAATCTGGCAAAGTAAGGAAAGTTGAAAATTTCATCTTCTGGGGAACCCTGAATCAATGTTAGACGCAATGTTAACTTCGAAGTACGATATCTTTGAAAAATAATTACGATTAACTTCATACATGGACATGCTTAAAGACATTGGATTGGGCATCCTGTGTGGCATCTGTATTATCATCAGCATCATTATTAATACAATGGAAATGGCACCTGTCATAACTAAGCATCATTTTGTACAAAAGTTACTATTCCTAGTGATAAAACGAAGAGACAAAAAAAATCTATTGTTACAGTAACCAGGACAGTAACGCTGATGCTCTAAGTTGTTTTCGGAATCGTTGATCAACAATTTCACAGGTTCTAGGTTTCATCTTTCTAGCAGATCGTGAAATGAGATGCTCTTGTTTTCCACCAAGGACATTGAGCATTCCTTCCAAATTTTCTGTCACGTTGCACTGTAATAACAAAATCCACTTTCAGCGAATTAGATTCAGAAATAATCTACACTGTACATAAAATTCCTCAAGGAGGAAACGTCATGACAAATGCCAAGCTGTGTCCAAAATTGTCCATTATGTGATCTTTGGATTTCTGATGGCCCTGAAATGGACTATGAAACTTTAAATTACAAAAATAATAGAAAGGTTGACCTATTTTATGAAAAATTGTGTTGCAATATGCCAGGGTTCAAGTTGATGCATCCCAATCCAATGACTGAATGATGAGTGAGTTCCCTTTAAAAAAATATTTTTAATTAAGAGTCTTAGTTTCAAGTAAATACATGTACATGTAATTTAAAACTTACGTTTGTTGATGTGTAATACGACGTTGTTAATTGCAATGATGCCATCGATTGTATTTTCAGTTCTTGGTTCATAAGTCTAGACTTGGTTAGTTAATGTTCATGTTGATTATAGACTCGAATTATCGAACGATTTAATTCACGCTAGTTTATAGGGATTGGACTTTTCGAGAAAGGAAGCCTGTCCTACTTTGAGACCCAGAATCACATAAGCTAAATGTAGGTGATATTATGATCCTAAGCAAGATTGCTACACTGATAGAATACAAGCAGCAATATAGGAGTGGTTATAGAATGTGGCGGATTTATTGTAAGAAAAATGTAAAAATGCATTTTTTTGTTGTAAAAATCACTCAGTATAATAAGGCACAAGGTCATTAAAGTTCAATAATTTGAGCAGTACTTGGGTAAACAAACACCATTTTGATATGCAAACTTCTTGGTCCCCTGAACATTTAAAAAGCAATGTTATGGGTGTTTTTGAGTATGTAAAAATATTCCAATCACAAAGTCGTCATTCAATTCACACACACGTACATGTATAACTGGAATGAAATACAGTTTGCTTAAAATATTGGCATTTCAGATCAGCAAATCTGAAATACATGTGCAACAGACATTAACAGGTCATTGATCTGCCCACAGCCTTTGCAACAAGAGTTGATGTATGCCAAAGGAATCATTTGAGTCTGGATTCAGTATCCAGGTTGGAATCTCGATTGAGCACTTAATAGTATTCATATCAGTTGTATAATAATATAAAAAATCCACTTACTACTAATAAAATATAAAAATTAGAGTATAAAATAGCACCCAAGGAGTTATCGCGATGTGAAATTACTACTCAGCTCACCAGATGGCACGTATGCTTATGTCCCAATGCCTATTTTAAATTTAATCCTTTTTTAATTCGTCTGAAATGTGATACTCCATATTGGGCAGCAGTTTAAAAAGGTTTATTTGCCATGGAGTTCATTGGCATCTATCTTCAAGAGCCATGAAATGCAGAGAAATACTTGTCAGCGCTATGGAGAGATTTATCTGTTTTAAATGCATTAGGCATAATTAAATTTACAGACGAGATTTCGATAATGGAGCGAAAAGACTCAGACCCCCGACTCTAAAAAAATACTAGTTTCAAAGTAAACGCATAGGCCTATACTGTATCTGATCGACATAGTATTGAGCTTTCACATGACGATAGTTGGAACTTAAAAGGAAATTTATGTATACAACAGTACGCTTTTGTACTAATGAATGCAATTAGATAAAGTAGAGCATATAAATCAACTAAGTCACTATCGTTAACCTTGGGAATTCTTGAGTAAAAGAACACTGGTAACCATACAATTTGGCAGTAATTACAAATACATGATTACTTCCCATGTTTTAATTATATGTGCATGCACATTTATGCTTCTTGATGAGAAATAATTTATACTAAAATTACAATGCCATTTTATCCTGATTATCCTTAATTGGGTATTTAAACATAATATGCACATTTGAGCAACATAATTATTGATGAAGAATAATCATAAACATTACAATGATAATGGAAAATGGTAATTGTAGTTTGCCATTATCAATTCTCAGAAGTTATCAATCCATTTTAAATATCTGAGGAAATCGAATGATGGCGAATACACGCTTTAGTCTTATAATTCTTGTATGCTAACGGGGTCAATCGGTGCAAATATGTGAAAGGACATGTAAAACTACCCGTATTTTTGCCAAATGGCCATCACATTTACTCTTTGGTTGGTTTTTGAAGGAAATTGCCGATTTTGCGTTGTGTCTTTGTAAAGTTTAAGTACCAGTAGAGCTAAATTATTAAACATTGGATGTCGAGATGGGGCAGAGGGTTGGGCATTGAGGTCATGAGAGCAGATAAAATTGCTGACCTTTGTCAAGCACGTCTCTTGATAGCACTTTTATAGGTTCGCACATGGTCTGGTTTTCATAACTCTGATCAGGATAGAGAGGAAGGAAATGGAAAGTTATGCCAATGGTCATCGTGTCACCATGATCACCATGGGTGCTAGGTGGTCATGAGCCAACTTTTTTTCAAAATACATGTACAGTACATGTATATGGATTAGGGGGTAAAGGTGAAACAATAAATGCATGAAAATGTCCTCCACGAAAGGACCAGGAAATACTGTATGACCAATTTACGAAAAAGTTACTTTGTCCTTCAGAATTGAGGGCAGTTTGATGGTTTTCGAAATCTAGGGTTTCCCGTCTCAGGTCGATGCTACCATTTTGGGACCATTGCACCAGACAAGCTGCAAGGATTATGTCCCCTTTAACTGCATTGGTCCTAATTCGTGGTTGGTCCAGTTTTTTCAATCCTACTTCCTGCTGGAAGCGGATTTTCCCGCCTATTTATAAAATGGGCGGGAAAATTGAGCCGGATCAATCAGGGAACAAAGAAATGCTTCAAGACATGCGAACCCCACACCGATACTGACAGTAAGTTAACCAGAAATTCAGATTGTTGTCAGTAATGTAATCAGACTGGAGCACCAATGCATCATTCAGTACTGCATCAGTCAGTGTCAATAAAAGCAAAAAGTAATAGATGCAGTACTGATGCTGATGAGTGATTGCTGACGACAGTGCGAACGTTTGGATAACTCACTGAGAGTAACTTACTGTCAGTATTGATGTATTAAGGCCCCCAACATGAATAGAATCCTAAAGGTGCGTTTACACTATATAACAAAACGTGTTATATAAATTGTTTCAAAACGAGAAGAAAAAATGTTATTTAACATCTTATACACTGTAATAGTGATGACAAACGTAATCGAGTGGGCGTTGTATAACAAGTGGCACAACAAAGTTAAAAACTAATTTGTTATATTAAAATGTTTTGTTATATCGTGTAAACTTGTTAAAACCACCTTAATGTGAAATTGCAGCTTTTTTAACACAGTAAAATAAGGAACACCATGGGCCATGGCGTGGATCTCTCCGAATTTATCTTATTTCGATTGCTTGTGATATGCTACTAGAAGCTCTGCATAAACTACTTGAAAATAAATTCAATAGAAATGAAATAAATGTTATGAAATAAATTTCGCATGTTGTTTTACCACGTCTTGGTCATATGTGCACAATTTTACTTCGATTTTTTCCTGCAATTTGGCATTTGCAAGCATGGGCACAGATGAGCAGTACTGAAAAGTCGGATTTAACAGAACTTAGGCCAATCAGTTGCCATGTCATGTGTCGGTTTTTGCTTTTTAGAACATTTGCAGAAACGCTAACAATACTTCAGAGAGATCCATACCAGTCCATCTTTCAAAATGGCGCTGCTTCTAACGTCTAACAACCCTTTCAAATTTCGCTTCATTAACAGTTTTCGTAAATTTGATCTCTTCTGCTTTTCCCACATTCGACACCACATCTTCAGCACCCATCATACTAGACAAGATGGTCGCTTTCCTTGTCCTTATGGTTGATCATGCTGAGAGGATACGTTTCGCACTTGCTGCCGTCCATGAGTTGCTTGCCCAGCGCCGTCAAGAAATCCACGAAGGTGGTGAAGTCCATGTTCTTGCTCATCTGGTAGAGCAGGAACCAATCGCCAACCTGCGATTTGTGGACGATGGCGTCCATCTGGGAAGTGCTCAAGATCCTGGCGTGCATCTTGAGCAGGAAGAAGCGCACGTGGGGGAAGCCGAGGATGCAGAAGCGGTAGGCCACGGCAATGGCGGTGATGACAGACAACAGAACGAACCAGAACCAGAGGAAGATGTAGATCTTCTCGTTGATGATGTTGATGGGCAGCACGCAGAGTGCGTCGTACTTCTGGACGTCTCCTGAAGGCCCGAAGTTGTGGAACTGGCACTTGGTGACGCGGGGGAACACCTTGACCATGGGGTCGGTGCGGTTCTCCTGGTTGGTCTCCGTGAACTTGAGGACCTCGACACCGTAGGAGGTAAACTCGCCGCCCAGGAATCGGTCAGTGAAGTAGATCTGACCGATCACGTTGACTAGGTTGAGTATCTCGCAGATGAAGTACTTGGTGAAGTAGAAGTTGTGGTTGTGGAAGTTGACCATGAAGTAGCGCACCAGGATCCTCTCACGTTCCTTCCGGCAGTCTTCGCCTATGATGGGGGACTTGAGGCCGTTGACCAGGGCTTTGAGTTTGCCTCCCTCCCACGTCTTCCACAGGTAGTGGGGGGCATAGAACATGATGCCCTGCAGGAAGAGCACGAAGCAGACGAACTGGTAGTACTGGTGGTAGACCCTTTCTTCTCCAGGTCTGGTCTTGTCCACGCCATGGTGGGGTACGTCGATGCCCACCCGCTTGTCCCAGGCGCTGGGTAGCGTGTACGTGGACGTGATCCAGCAGAACTGGTCCAGGACCTTGCCCGGGATCTTGTCCGCTGTAGTGCACTCGATGGGGTCCCCGATGTACTGACGACTGGTCACCAAAATGCTGAAGACCAGCAGGAGGACCACCGTGGCACGGTAGTGCAGCTTGCACACGTTGTTGTCGATGGACACTTCGCTGGGCCGAAGAAGGCCCGAATTCAAGGACCCGAACAAACTGATCATTTTTCGGCAGTGGAACTTGTTGACTCGTGGGTGTTCTCTCCTCGGACTGCTTTGCTTCTGACAACGACCCTCCTGATTCTGACACCCGAATTTTTTCGCCCCTCTTCTCAGTTAGAAAGTTTTGCCTTTAGGGGAGGATATTTGACAGTAGGAAATGGGATGTCACGTGACTGTGCCTGACCATCTGGGCTTCGCCTCTTGTCGATTGTATATATAGAACGGTTTTTGGTGGACGCTATCATAGCGGTTGGAGGTCGATTTCAATGGGAAGGTTGGATAGGATCAGGGAGGTCGATTCTTATTGGGAATGGAAGAACTTCAAGAAAAACAGATAAAAACAATTAAGAAATAATGGAAACCAAATGTCACGGTCAATTGGCCAATTGCCTGTTGCCCTGCCGCCCCACCATGTCCGGAAGCGGTTGGGAATGCTACCAGAATCCGTACTTGGGACGTTGAAGTTCAGTTTGATCTCGATATTGCAACATAACATATGATGGATTGATCAATTTTAAATTCCCTAGATTCGAGTGATAGTATGTTCATGTATATGGATGATATGGACAGTTCTATTCCAAATATTAACACTAACTGGGAAGTGTAAGATCAATATAAAATATCAGAGTTCGCCATAGACCGTCCACACATTTTTGGATATTTAGGAATGAGATGTCGACATCTAACCGATCTCATAATCGTTCGTGGAATAGTGGGATGTTGAAGCAATGTTATCATAAAAAGACTATAAAATATTTAAAACTCTAAAGTCACATACATGTATTTCGACTATATTTCATTCCCAAACAATTGTATCGCTTTTTTCCATTTCGTTCTTCAAGTCAATAAAATCACCAGCTTTTTTGAGCAATTTGGACCTAAACTGATCTTACAAGAGCCTTTTGGATATCAAATAATCTTTCGACATGTATGTTACAGATATACATGTAGGCCCAGTATTAAAAGAACTGCACCCTGTATCTAATTCCTAGATATATTTGTTTTCCAAGATGTGGTAAAGTTAATGGCAAGGAAATTTATTGGTCAATCCAATAAAATGGCCAGAGGTTTTTTGAGCAATTTGGACCTGAACTAATCTTACAATAACGTTTTATTTCGAAAACGTTTGATTTGGTTTACAACATTCAATTCTGTTTCATAGGCAACATTCATTTCATAGGCCCAGTATTACAAAAAACTATCTGAATCTAATTTCTAGACATATTTGTTTTCCAAGATGTGACAGAGTTAATGACACGGAAGTTTATTAGACTTTCTTGCAGACCTTGTAGCAAGTAGAAGGGTTTACAAACACCCTGTAAATTATTCGATATGGGCGTAGGATTATACAAAAACTTCCTGCGTCAAGCGCCATCTAGAATTACATTTGTCAAAAGAAAGAAAAGCAGACTTCTTAAGAAATTAATTGACGTAATTTCAATTTTTCTGGGCTTTTTCTGTATCTTTCAAGTTAATATTGTAAAGTCGTTCAACAGATAGGCATACACTTTATTGAATGGAGTGAAATCGCTATGGTGTTTGAAAATAAAATTGAAATAGAATTGAATTGAAAATATTTAATCATACAGCGAAGGTACATGTATAAGGCAAATCCAAAAATCGAAAAAGAAAAAAAGGTAAACTTTCTGACGTCCTTATGTAGACTCTTAAATTCGTGTAAAACTTCGTTTTCTATATGTAATTAACATTTTTCAGGAATACGATCATAGATGCTAATGATACTTCAATGACGTTTTCTGGCGTTGCTGTACGCAAAACGACAATTGTTGACCCATAAGCTGCAGAAAGTTCGCCAAATATAGTAGCATTATCGTCAATTCCTGAAATTTGAACTTCCTTTCATACACACACCATTTTAATTTCTTAATCAACAACATCCTGAGTAATACATGTAGCATTTTGAGTGCGACAAGCATTATTTCATCCAAAACAAATCCTGACATTCAAGCAGATACATGCTAGCCTTATACTGTATCTGCACCATTGGTTTTCACCATACTATTGACAAAAGTCATTTGTTTTTCACGTCTTTTTAGCAGAAATGCATGTTTTCGCGTATTTCTGGAAATTGTGACAGTTTCGTCTAAAGATTGAATTTCTCCCCTAAGACGGATGGGCATTAGGGGACAGGACAGCTGCCCACTGTTAAGTTGTCCTATTTATGGGTTCACCCTTTTCCATGAAGCCTTTTCATGGAAGCAGTGGAAGATCTTGGGGTCAAAAGCTACTGTCGACCGCTTTCTTTGGCCAATTAGTCTGAAAAATTCAGTGAAAAATAATGCAAACCAGGAACAGAGTTTGGAGTACTACGAGGATGGCTACACGTACAGCATGTTTAGAAAGAAATGTTGCAGATTCTTGCATCATGCTGTTGTAACGACATCCAGTTGTTGAGTACAGGGGGTAACTGAGTGTATCCCATCTGGATAATGGGACGTTTTATCCCCCTTCCCCCTAAAAGTGAAAGCTATTTTGGTTTTAACATTGACCGCCTGAACCCTAACTGTCTGGTCTACGAAAAGAGGGGAGATGAAAATAGCTGCCAAATATGGCAGAAGTTCCATTGTCAAGTACACCAAACATTTTCTGGTTTTTCCTAGCATTTTTAAAACTTTATTTTTTACAAAACAAAATGTTTAAAGCCTAAAAAAAAGTGAAATGAGGCTCTCAATTCAATTCATTCTCATATGAAACTATATGTAATTCTATATAGTAAACATGCTCTAATTACAAAAGTTTTGGGGTTCGTAATTTGCAGTGATGTGAAATTTGGAAAACATTGCCAATTATTTAAGTTAACTGTAGGGCAGTTGCACCAAAAATTTGAAAGGTTAACCAAAACCCGAGGTAAATCTCTATAGTTTATTTACATGTACATGCACCTACAGCGTGTACAATACATGTAAAAAAGAATTGCACCACAGAAAGTTATTAGTCCTAGTTAACTGCATGTATGGGTATTCACGAGAAAAAGTAAATCCTACTAATAGGCAAGGTTAGCCCAAGGTTTGAAATAAAAGTGAAAGATGCGTGTACATGTAACTTAGATGAAGATACAAAACATGTACAGTATGTGTAATGTTTACCGAACAACAAACCGAGCGACATTACCAAAATCGCACCCATTTGATGACACTATGATGATATCAAATTCAAGGCATGTTTTAGGTGGAATAAAACAACAGTTTTGAAACTACTGTGCAGTGCTTTGAACTTGAATATTTCATTTATTTCCAGGTTATCTGCAGATTTACTAACATTATGATAAAAATCCATATACTGTAGTAAAAGGTGCAACATTAACCTACAGGGGTTACAGTATCTGGCCTTACGATACATGTACCGTATTACAAACTCTGGAATTCAAATTGATCTGGAAAATCAAAGCTAATGTACATGTACATGTAAGGACATGAGAAGGGTGGGGAAATAATGGTCAAAATTTTACATGTACTGTAGGTTTCGGTAAATTCACGAAAAATCTACATTAAATGATACGATTTTTGGCAAATTGCTTTCCCTATATGCAACATGCTTGGAAATCTTTGAAGTTCGACCTCAGTACATCGATTTCGTCACAACTCAGTTTTATGATAGTCAAGGAATTGGAATAGGCGATTTTTAATACATGTACATGCATCAGTAATTATTAAACACATCCCTAATTGCCCACTGGCCGCAAAAATTCTGATTAATCTGTTTTCACGTTATATACAAATGTACCGAGGTCATTTTAGCCATTTTTTTTGGAAAATTTGAGACATTTTCGCTATTTCGCACTCCAAAGTCCAAATTCGCAATGCTTGGAATGCCATTCTTTCCTTTTTGGTTTCAACACGTAGGGGCAATCCGTTCAGGCCATTTGTCTTTCCAACTGTTTTCTTCGCCACGGTCGAAGGCTAAAAGGCAGTCATCTAAAAGGGATGAGACCTCGTCTCAGGTGACCCTAGCCAAAGTCAAAATTTGCTATCAAATTGCGCAAATACAACGGATTATCGGAATAAAGGTCTTTTTGGGGGTATATAAAGGGCCCGTCGAGCAGTAACAGGCAACATTTTAACTTTTATTCGGACAGTGGTCAGTGCGTTATCTAGCCAACTTCAGAACTCAAAATGATGGACGTTTTTGGTGCTCTGAAAGCAGGGAGCTTGCTTCGTGCATCTCCCGTGTCCATCGACAACCCTGTCTTCAAGTTGCACTACAAGGCCACGGCTCTCATCCTGGTGGCCTTCAGCCTGCTAGTGACCAGCAGGCAGTACATCGGTGACCCCATAGACTGCATGTCCGCTTCGTCGTCTATTCCAGGCCCGATCCTTGACCAGTACTGCTGGATCTCGACCACGTTCTCGCTGCCCTTCAGCTTCGACAAGCAAGTGGGTTCGGATGTTCCATACCCAGGCATTGACCGCTACACCCCCAACGAAACCAGAGTTTACCACCAGTACTACCAATGGGTGTGCTTCGTCCTATTTCTGCAAGCCGCCATGTTCTACGTGCCCCATTACATCTGGAAGATATGGGAAGGAGGTCGCTTGAAGGCCCTTGCAGATGGCCTGCAGACTGCTATCATGTCCGACAGCGAAGCAGAGGTCAAGCGTGACGTCATCGTGACTTACTTCAAGCTCCACCTGCACAACCACACGTTCTACTACGTCAGATTCTTGTTGTGCGAGGTCCTCAACTTCGCCAATGTCATAGGACAGATTTACTTCACCAACAGGTTTCTGGGAGGTGCCTTCATCAGCTATGGCGCGGATGTGATAGAGTACTCTGAATCCGTTAACCAGTTCAACCGTACTGACCCCATGGTAAAGGTCTTCCCGCGTATGACCAAGTGCATGTTCCACACCTTTGGCCCCTCTGGTGACATCCAGAAGCACGATGCCCTCTGCGTCTTGCCCATCAATATCATCAACGAGAAGATCTACATTTTCCTCTGGTTCTGGTTCGTCATCTTGGCAGTGGTCAGCGGACTGGTTATCATCTACCGTGCATGTATCACCGCCATCCCCAACCTGCGGTTCGCGCTGCTTCGTGCCACTTCTCGATTCTCACCACACGAGTTCCTGAGGGCAGTCAACGATAAGCTGAGGGTGGGAGATTGGTTTGTGCTCTACCAGCTGGGAAGCACCATCAACAGTCGTATTTTTGCCAAGCTTTTGGACTCCTTGGCAAAAGACTTGGACCCGCAAGTTGACAGGAACTCGCTCGTGTAGAAAGGCCCCCGCCATCCTGTCCGCAAGTTTGCATGTGACTTCTTACTTTGGTCGTTCTTGACCAACTTTCATTGTTTTAAATTTTAATGTGTTCCATTTGCGCCGCTGTCAATGTTCTCAGGAACGTTCTTTTAGTCTTGTAATAAAATATTAGTTTTAACATGCATTTGGTTGTATTAACTTATTTGGATAAGTACAAGAACTGGTTAAGTTGACTCGGTGTCAAGTACTGAAAGTGACATTAGTCTAATGGAATTTTTGCCTTAGATTCGCAATACAAACATATTTAAAATTCGTTATTCTGAGCCATTTTTAGTGTCGCTTTTAGCCAGGCGACTATAGGGGTGTCTGTCCTAAAAATAATTGTAATTGACCAATTTATGTGCGCGTGTGCATATGGCTAACAAAACTGGTTTTTAACAATTTGGTAGCCAAATTCAATATCAGTTTTAAGATTTGGGACGTCCAATTGACGTCCATGGGATTGCACATTATGACAAGAAAGAATTTGTCAAATGTAGGACGTACTTTGGACCAAAACGTCGGACGTCCTTCAATCACACCGTGCTACCTGGGATAAACTTAAACTGCTCTTTATTCTAAAACATGTATATGCATGTACTTTTATAGACATTCAAAAAAATTGTGAAGTCATGGAATTTGCGGTACCAAATGCAGCAGACACCCTGACAGTGCCCAGATCTGTCCATTGGTTAAAATGTTTACACCTGAATCTAAGCTTATGATACTGGCTTGCAATTCCATAATCTTCAAGCAGCGTGAAGTTCAAGGATAACTTTTACTTGGTTACTTTGCACATGTGCACAACGTGTAGAAAAAATTTGACCAATTCAAGTTCCTCTTAATTAGTGTACAGTGAACAAAGGATAAAACTTCCTTCCTCGTCCTTCCTCGGTTTGATCGTGGATTTAGGGGCCTTGACGGTTTTCCTGATGGGGTGAGGCAGTACGCACGGAGGATTTC
>JAQGAF010001304.1:0-32691 GCA_034687865.1 Kryphioiulus occultus | reverse complement strand
CCCCTTCACTGATGATGACATCATACTTGAAAATTCTTACTGTACTGTACGTGTATTTTGTTTTGTGAACCGTGTACTGTACTATCGTTGCATGAGCAAATAATTGTAATCAGGCCATGCCAAAATCTGTTGCATGTGTCCATCTTTAAAAGAATTAATCTTACAGTAAGCAATGAAACGAACACTGGATTGCAGTGAAAATCGGTGAACGCGTCAAGTGGAAAAAGGGGAAATGATCTGGATAAAGTTGATTGATAAACCCTGTTCGCGTGTCACTGACTTGTCTAGATGTAAAAGCAGGCAAATATTTATTGGCAAAGAAGATTGTTTCCTGTTAAACAACGTGACACAATGTCCGCATCACAGTTTGTTGGATAGATCAGTGAATCAAAGACCAAGACTGGACGTTTCAAATGATTTATAGCTGGCAATAATCATGCATGAAAACTCTTCGAAGCAGTTATTAGAAAGTAGTTTTCAGAGATTATATGCATAGCAATCCGGAAAAGGAAATTTTATCTACTGTATTTTGTAATGGGGATATTGCTTTTGCAATAGAAGGGGGGCGAATTTCTATCGCTGAATAAATGTTTCAAAGATTACAAATATATTGCAGTATTCTGTAAAATGTACTAACGAGATAGAACAACTTGGATAATCTGGATTGGTGAAAAAATCGCAATGAAATGTATTACAGAGACATTGAAACTGCCAGGGCACAGAATATGTTTTTATTGCTATCACGACTGAAGAATGTTAGATAAAAATCCTGATGGGTGTACTTTAGTATAGTTCCTGCTACACCATAGATATAATGTATAATAAGGTGAGGTTCTCCTAATGACTCATAGGCTACCAATGATTGCCTGGTGATTAGGAGCAGGTATTATTCATTTACATGTATACTCGACAAGTAGGATTGAAATACAAATATTAAATGCACATACAGGGACTACATACGGTACATACTGTATATATATATACGTGTATACTGTATACACAAAATTCTTGATGGTACTAAGGACTAGAGATCTTATGAAAACGTGCACCAATTCATGTTCTGTATACATGTATGTTGTGTCGAAGATACCTTTACCATATTACCTTTTCGTATTACCATATTATTGATTGATAATAAGCTTTGATTAGTTTGAAAATATCATTTATTATTGTAGTCATATTTATGCACAGTTTTGTAAATCTGTTATTTTTATATTTACAGATTTCCAGAAATTGGAAAGGGAAGCCAGAATTTGTCGTAAGCTGCAACATCCCAACATTGGTAAGTTGAGCATTTTTTTGTGTTTTTTTAGCGTCATTTTAAAACCCACATCAGCAAAATATAGCCTTACGAAACATGTTTCTTAAAAACGCCTTCTTCGAATTATTCACGATTTTTGCATTCATGATTTTTACATTACATTCATAATAGTTATTTTTCGAGGTCAGGGAAAATGGCGTTGCCTTGACTTGCTGAAAACCTTTCCGCTTCACTTACAGTACAATTATTAGCAAATGGGATGCCCCTAAAGGCTGTAGGCCCTCACACCACCTGCTTGCTATTGTAGTCCTAGCAATAATACATGTACAAAGGTGACGTTTTTATCGTTTGTTTTGCCAACTGCATTTTATTATATGCAGTCTATGGACGAACACAACGCTTATATTTGCGAGACCCTCGCACGTATTCATCGTGCTTTACTATCATGATAACCAGTTATTTTATATTTTATGATTACAATGATGGATTCAGGATAACAAAACAGTTTCGTTTTTATATCCCCGAGCTGTTGAATTAATTCGGTTTATTTATTTTGGCCACATATTGGCTCGCGTGCGCCATTAACTGAACAACTATAGGTTATATCATGTCGGCGAAACATTTGTTTAAATTGATTTAAGCTTATGTACACCTGCGTATAGTTTACGAGCCAAGCATGCTTTAAGCCTGTTTGTACATGTACATGCATATTGGTGTTAAAGCGCTGCCTTTTCTGAATATGCAATACGAATTGCAATGTTTATAATGATTGCTTATTAAATGTTGAGGAACTTCGCTCGTTCAAATAGAATGTCCGATGAAGGAAATTAATGACGGGTATATATGAAATCACCAATATTATGTGCTCATTGAAAATTTAACGAGATTAACAATTTTTTAAAATCATGGACACGCTAAATTAAGAGGCTAGTTACAGTATATACTCAGGATGATCATAAACTCCTACTCTCATTACAAAAATAAATTTTAAAAAACTGTAAAGTTATACGAGAATCAAATTTTGGAAAAGGGTGGAAGAACTCAGTTTTGTTTCATGCGTTTCATGCATTTGCAGGGTGTCCACAGGAGCTGGGATACCTGGGAAAGTCAGGGGAATTTTGAAATTTTTTTTAAATAGTCAGGCGATTTCCTAACTTTTAAATATAATTTCAATCCAGAAGGTATTTCATAAATCTCGAGGCGTGTACCATGGTTTTTAGGAGAAGTTGCCCGTTGCACAATGAAAAGAATACCCAACTATAGTATGGCAGATTAGTTCCTTCTGTTTGGCATCATTATGACAATATCCAGGGTTCCCACTTTCTGAAAAGTCAGGGAAAATCTGGGAATGCCAGAGAAATTGAAGAATGTCAGGAAAATTGAGATAGTTTGCATCAGCTGATTAGTCATCTTTTATAAAAAAGTTGGAATAAAATCAGTTATTTTTCTTATTTTTTAAAAAGAAAATATCACGTAAATGTAAGGGAAATGACTGAATATTTGTCAGGGAATGTCAGGGAAATCGACTTGAGAATTTGAGTGCGAAACCTAATATTTGAATTTGCCAAATTAAGAAACATACCGTGCATTTCAGTGCTCCTAATTAAAAATCCAAATTAAAAAGCTTTTGATGTTGTGTGAATTACTTTATTAAATTAACTTAAAAGCACCATTTATATTAAAGGCAGGTTTTTTTTTACTTTATATTGGTTCGATGGGAAAACTCGAAAGTTTTCTCATCTCTAAAATTTATAACCTGGGAAAGTCAGTGGATTTTATGCTAGTCAAGCTGTGGGAACCCTGATTTGGTAATTGTAGCTCTAACACATTTTTGCAATGAATGGTGCACTTTAAGAGCACCCTGTATATCGATTTTCTGGTATGCTCTAAGTTGAATTATTTCGCTGTTGAGCCATGCATGTTTGCCGATATACAGTACGCTAGCTCAATTCTGATAAATCATTAAACGAAGGATAATAACGCCAGATTTTTCTTGAAAGTGAAGGATGTGTGTTGGGCTGTTAATGGTTGATTCCTCATTGTGTACGAATAATGGTTTTTCCCTGAAGAACTGGATATTTTTTCGTTTTGTTTCCGTGGTTTATTCTTCGTATTCGTATACGCAGTTTTTATACATTATATGCCTAGTAAGCTATTTTTAGGACGTTGGCATTCTCCATACTTTGCTGGTCTAGCAGAGCTTCGTTATGGTAGCCATGTTAGGAATGAAATATCAAGGCACATTGCCCCACAGTACAGATCCATGTACATGGGTGAATGGACTCATTCATGTTTGGGCTAGGCTAGAACAACCTATATTGACTGGGACATCCTCATTTAGTTGAGCATTTAATTATAAATGACGCTGAAATGATATCTACACGACCATGTATCGGCAGTCTGCTTCATTCATGATTTATTTTCAGTCTTCACACGCTTAACCGCTTTTTGGGGCTTTAAATTGATGGTTTTCTCTCCAAGTGTGACGTTGTCTTATTTTTCAATGTGATGTTTGTTGTGACGTATGGGCGCTTATTAGTACATTCGTGGAGTTATCCAAATATAGTTATTATATCCAAGTAGTTAACTTTAAGCTTCAAGAAATTCAATTGAACAATAATGATGGTGCCCATTCTAATGCGGTGGTAATTGCTGATTAAACACATGGTGTTCACTTACTGAATGTACAGTAGGGTAATGAGTTGAATAGAATTGTGGAGTGGGGCATTTAAAGTTAAATCTGATTGAAAATGGCTAAAACTCGGAGCCGTTTGTAGAAAAGTTGCGTTCAACGCCCTGTAAGAGTCCAATAACCATTTGCTAAATTTGGACATACATTTCTCGAACAGACAAACAAAGGATCTGAAAGAAAAATTGAATTATTTTTATGGTGCTATGCTGAAACTTCGTGGTTTAAAATTTAACATAATGATATTTTTTAGTGATCCCACTTTCTGGAAAGTTAGGGAAATCAGAGAATGTCTGGGAAAGCCAATTGATCAGTTTTCATTTGTAATAAAAATTTGAGATAAAATCCATCGTTTTGGTATTTTAAAATTGTTTCATGTGAAATGTCAGGGAAATGACTGAAAAGTTGTCAGGGAAATCGATTTGAGAAGTTGAGTGGGAACCATGAATTGTAAAATTGGGTTTTTCATTGCCTGTGCCTGTTTTTATGAGCAATTTTTTTTTGTTGAAAAAAAACTCCTTCACAGAGTTCCAATACCAACAAAACGTCCAACTAAAATCTTTGTAACTGAATTATTGCACATTTATCAGTGTAAGGAATTATTTATGAAATACGTAGCCTACATTATACGAGTTCTTTAGTTAACATACTGTATTATTGGAAATCTGACTGTTTCTGGACTAGTTGGTTTCTCAGTTGATTTGACTGCTCCATAATTGGATTCTGCTGTTCTTTGCGCCTGGCGTGCAATTCCTGGAAAATTGTTATTCTCATAGTGTCATATGAGCTGATGTCTCACCACCTAATTGGCTGTGAATTAGACGTTTTAAACAACCACACCCTGCAGCATTTAACTTTTAGTTGTCAGTTTGGCTAAAAAATGAACATTAATGAAACTAAACCATTATGCGCGGCGTGCATTTAATTACAATAACAAAATATGGTGGTGAAGGGGTAAATATAGCGAAGGAAGGATTTATGCTTTTCACATCAGCAAGCTTAATTTCTACTGCTTTCAGAATTCACAATTGCATTACTATGCATAGCTCTTGTCGCACTGTTCGAGCCAACAATAGACTGTTTAGGTTACATCGTAAGCAAATGGAAATTTCCAACAATTGTTCTTTAATGAGGTTATTCGCCATCAGTTAGGGCAATTGTTAAGCAAATCAGGGCAAAAGGAGGAATACCTCCATTCATCGTTGCTGGTGCATTGATTGGTATTTCAACAACTGAAGTTTGCTCATCAATATATGCATTTAATTGCAGTATGTGGTGTAGTCTACGTCGCATTCCTATAAATTAAATGTTATAGGAGATGCACCGCTGTCTATACACCCAGATGCCATGATTTTTACGGCACCATATTACTGGAATCGGTTGCTAAACTGTCACCCTATATAGAATCAATGGTGGGGGCCTGCAGTAATATCTGGTTGCTGTTGCCTTATATTGCTAGTTGATAGATGGCACACTCACTGACATTGTTTGCCAGCTAGGGGGGAAAAACGGGAACATTTTACACCACCTTTCGATGTGATTTCATGGAGACAACGTGGCATATCCATGTTTTTTTGGTTGTTTTTATTGCACGTTCAGATCGATATTGCTGTAGTCAAAACGCTTACAACGTTTTAGAAATGTTGACACTGTGAATGCCATAAATGAGAACCTATCATAACACATTACCGTGAAATGGCCGACAGCGTTTGGCGATCAATTAGCCGAGTGTACTGTAACATGTTTGACTTTCTGAATTTAGGTTTGGCAGAGGATGTTTCGAAAACACATTTGAGCGAACCCTCACCCTAGTTGACCACTGCAGTCACTTCATGGTTGCCATGAAAACTAAACTACCAATTACACCCATTGACCGCACCTGATGCAATTGTCTGAATTAAGGTCAAACTTGAGCCTGAGATCGATATCGAGCATGGCTACTATCTCCTTGACATGTACACAAATAACAAATGTTGAATTCGTTTTAATAATTCGATGCTGGCTTCCAGCATTAACGTGACAACTATGTACAGGGTGATCATACAGTCTTTCTCTGATTACAAAAAAAAAAGAATTTAAAAAAACCTGTTACATTCAATTCAAATTCAATTCAACAGAACCCTACAGTCGTTAAGTGAATACACGGTACCACGTGGTAGAGGGTGTAATCCATCAATCCAATTTAATCGGCAATTACTACCGCATCAGGGTGGTCACCATTGTCATTGTTAAGTTGAATTTCTTGAAGCTTAAGGCTATTTTTTGGAAGATGATTACTGTACAGCTTCTGAAGGAGTTAAGCTTACAAGGAACACATTTTTTTTGGAGAGGTGAAAGAACGCCTAAAGTTTGTTATTTTACGTACATTATTTTGTTCACAGAGTGCGCCTACGTAAGAACTCCATCAGGGTTCCCTCAGAACCTGGGAATCCTTGGAAATCTGGGAAAGTCAGGGGAATTTAGAAATTTGTTCATTAAGTCAGGAGATATCCTAACTTTTAATTATAATTTAATCCACATGTACATGTACTGTATATCGATTATGGCGTGAACTGTGATTTTGGGTGAAGACCGGTTCCTTCTATTTGGCTACAGTACGACAATGTCGAAATTTGCCAGATTAAAATACATTGTAAAAGACAAGCATCTAAGTACTCCTAATTAAAAATTAAAATAGTGCATTGCTGGATACTGTTATATTGCGAAATTTCTTTATTATACAAATTCAATAATTATCGTCCTAATCAGCTGCAGCCACATTTATTTAAAACATTATTCATGTATTCAAGAGCAGGTCCTTTTTACTTTATATACAGATATGTACTTTTCAATGGGGAAACTCCAAAGGTCAGGGGAAAATAAAAGCTTAACCTGCATGGGAAAGTCGGAGGATTTTATTTGACTAAAGCTGTGGGAACCCTGTGTCTCATTATCGCCATTTTCAATCGATTGGTTTAGTTTCTGGCTTTGTCAAGGGAGCTAGCGAAGTGTACTCAAGAATGGCGTGTGTAAATTTCGTGTCAAGGCTGCTCGAATGTTGTGTGCTCGATGAAGAAGGCGGGCTTTATTTAATTAGGACTGGGGCACAATTGTTCGTTATTCAAATTGAATTTTTGTAACCAGAAACGATCGACCGATTTTCGTTGAAGTGATTGGCTCTCGTTTTCTTTCTTTTGAGCAGCGTAAATACTAAATACTGTAAGTAGCCTAGCCGCACGATTTGGGGAGATTTATTGCGCCGAAAATACAATGGGAATCTTGGCAGATAGTACACATCCCACCATGTTCGAGGATCGATGGCAATGGCATCATAAAGCCGCCGAAAACCCCAGATGTACATGTATCTGTTGCCTCCCCCACTATTCTTACATTGAAGACGAGCTTCCTTTTTGAAGTGAACAATAATTAATCAAACTTTTCAATATTTGATCCACTGCTAGCAGCGTCATTATATAGACTACTTTGTTTGGACCTTCGTGTAGAGAGATTTCTTGATTATGGAATTTATCATCAGTAGAAGATGGTTGTCAAATTCAGCGCCACCTATAGTTCGTATCAGGTTAAGACTTAAGAGCGCTCAATTTCACTCTGCCCTCTGGTGGACGTTTTGAACCTTATCATGCACTTGTTTGATAAATAAGTGTATTAATTGCCCTACTATAAATCTATTGAAAACCATATTAACACTGGTTTTCAATAGGTTGCCAATTCATTGTCATGTGCAATTTTAAATTTGGCGAATATCATGTTTTTATTTCATCGTAAATATCATACGCGTCATTTCTATATATGAAAGTTTTTAGTTAATTAAGAATTTATAACTTAATGCACCCAATAGTTACATCTAATAAGAATATTTCGTAACATGAAGAATCTTAGATAATTTTTAGGGGTGCTACATTCTTAAGTCGCAGTACACAAGTAGTAAATTTGGGCCTAATAATGCCGATAGAGGGCAGAGTGAAGTTGAGCACTTTTAATTAAGCCTGATACCTACTATAGACTGTATTCTTTGAGAATTTGAATTTGCCGCTCAAATACTAGAGCGTTGGTTCGTCGAATGGAGTCACGTGCCGATGCGCGAGGAGGCGGCGCACGTGGCAACCATGGCAACTGTAAAACGTGAGATTTTTATTTTGGAAGACTTTCTATATTGCAAAAAGAACTCAAATTGGCCTACTCAAATAATACCAATCGCTCGCCAACTTTGCAGTTGTATCTCAAAGAAGAAGACCATGAAGAGGTAATTCTTTCAGTAGTTCAAAAACGAGGAGTTTGAATTGTACAGTTACCTATCGGTGTATCCAGCCATGGTATGCTAACGAGACATTCACATTTATGTCAAAGGAGGCTATTCGTTTGGTTTCCTTTTGGCTGTGGATTTTATTGTTGTTCTAGCTGTTTGTCAACTGGCCAACATTGTCGTCTTTTTCAAGAGCGTATTTTCGGACCCCTGAAACCCCTCGTTACTGTTGCTCGGTTCCCGTGTGCGAGAACCATGGTGACGTCATGTATTTTGAGGACACTGGAACTGGGACGTTGTTATGGCAACTCTTTGGCTTCATCAACTATTGATGAACCGAAGAAAGGTATCTGTCGCGTAGATACGCATTCTGGTGACTTTTTCATCCCAACAGGGATTTTGTTGGAAGGGAATGTTGGCAGGAAAAAAAGGAGATAGCTAGCTCCAAGTTTCAAACGTTGGAGGTGCATCTAGCTTGTTATTCTTCGTCGATTTTCGCGTTTTTATCCGATTAATTAATGCAGTACGTCAACAAGGATTTTTGAAACGACGAATTTTCCTTATCTCTATGAAATTGACTGTCTTGAAAATTTCTCGTAGGAATGGTTTAACTGCTTTTTTCTTGGACTAATTTTCGATTCTGTCGATTGCAGCGCCGCCTGCTGACACTCACTGTGAACCAAATACAAGAAATGAAAACAACTTTATAGTACGTATCAGGTTAAGAGTGCTCAATTCCACTCTGGCTTCAATCGGCATTATAGAGCCGATTTACCCCTTGTCCACTGCTGCATAAGAATAGTACCTCTTCGCTATATAGGATTCTTCATATTGTGAAATTGCCTTATTACATATAACTTTTGACTGTTTTAAGTTATAAATTTACCTATCGTGTGCTAATATGGTTTTCAATAGAAATTATAGTAGGCGAATTAATACACTTATTTATCAAACATGTGATGAGGTTTTAAACATTCAGAGGGCAGAGTGAAACGTACTAGTTCTTCCACATTTTCACAAAATTTGGTGCTTGTAAGCCTGTTTTTTAAAAATGAATTTTTGTAATGAGGGTAGGGCTTTATGATGATTATCCTGTGTTAACAACTGAATTTTTTGTACACCGAGGCCTGTTTTTTATCTTGTTTTAAAAGCTTCACTAGTAGCGCAACTCGTACAAATGCATCACTTGTTGACTCTGGGTAGAATCCATAACGGTGTTTTTCGCCAGCCTATAATTCAAAGATATCGCACAGTAAATTATCAGATTTATCAAGCTCTAATGATGATACGGTGAAGTGCGTTTTGAGTCATTTTTCGCTCATCATTTGTTTATTCTCTAGACAGTCTGGAGGCATCCATTTTTTAGCTCAGCGCTGAATTATTGAGCTCAATTGAGGTGCGATAATTCTTCACCTGTCTTCTTAGATGCCCTTCTCAGTTTGGAAAACCTCGGTGAAGCCGACTTTTAGGTTAATGGTATGATTTACTGTAATGTCACGAAATATTCCTGGTGCCCTTTTATGGAGATTTAATTCTCTTTCGGGGATTCCGTCGTGTAATGTTAACGTAATTTGTGCCTTTATAGTTCATATACAATGCAGTGTATGCTTCGCTGTATTTGAATAAAGAAACCCTGGCACACTTTCATTAGCCGTTTTTTATCTCGAAATATTCAGTTAACTCGAGCAACGATAAGAAGTGTAAGAAGTGCCAGTGCCAACGTGTAATTCAATTACAGCAAGAGTGTCTCAGACCATTCCACCTTTTGAAAAGATAAGCGTTGTATAGGGAAAAAACGACGCAATCCAAAGAGACAAAACGTCAGAATTTTAGAAAATTGCTTTTGAATTCATCCTTTACTTAATGTTTTTAGTCATTAGCGATTAACGTCTGAAAATTTGAAAAACTGAACATCGTGTAGAAAAGCTTTCGCTAGAAAATGCTTTTATGTGTGACTAAATTGGATGAAAGTAGGGGAAAAGGTAAAAAAAAATTGAGTAAAAATGTCCTTTAAGTTAGTGTAATGTATAAAGCGTGGCTACAGTATAAGCAATTACTGTAATATTAGGCGTTCAAGTGCGGTATATATGACATTTTTCGAGTTCCCATAAGAACAGTGAGGCTTTGAAAAGGAAATTTCGTATTTCAATAGAGGCTGACTTTCGCAACAAATTACTACTGTATTTCGTAAATTATTAATGAATGTCAACAAATGTCAGCGTTGTTTGCACTTGTTTATCGAGCGTTACTTTTCCCCATCACTGTGGCGTGTTTAAGTAGTCGGATAAAAGATGATTGATCTTTTGACAAAATCTTGCTGTGTCTTAATTTAAGCATCACTTTGTCACATTTTTCGAAATTGATGAAATGCCCGGCAGTTTTATAAATCACTAATATTAATTGCATTCTGGTTGTGATATTTGAACACACTAAAACATCTTTATCTTCGTTAATTTCTTTTCGAGCTAACATATCAGTTTTTATGGAAACAACGAAGAAAACAAATAAAAGATTAATGTGGAAGATCTGTCGCGTAGGATAATAGAAAACAAAACTAAAATACATGTACGTGTCAGGTGTACGTGTCTGGTGCATGCTTTGAATCTCATCACTTGTTTGATATCGGATAGTGTTAATACGCTTACTTTAATTTCTAATGAAAACCATGTTAGTCGCGCCCGAATTTGAATTTTTGCACGTGTGATTTGAATTTGGCCATTTTGAATTTTTCTAAGCAAGTTTTTTAAATTATGATGAATTTATAACTTAAAAACTTACATGCATTAATACTATTTATGGATATTCTTATGCAGCAATAGACAAGTACATACACTGTATAATGTATATCGGCTCTGTAATGCCTAAAGTATGAAACTTGAGTGAAATTGAGCATCCTACATGTACATGACATGTAGTTTATTAGCGTGATAAGACGATAAAGATTAAATATTTCGTTTATACGACCTTACAAAAGGGTTCCCACAGCACCAGGGAATCCTGGAAAACCTGGGAAATTCAGGGAGCATTTTAACTGACTGGAAAACCTGGTAAAGCCAGTGGGAATTTTGAAAATTTTTCCTTTAGTCAGGGGAATATCTAACTTCATTTCAATCCAGAAGTTACATGTATTTTCTTATGTCGATTATGATGTGGTCCGTAGTTTTTAGGAGAGGTTGCCTTTGCTCAATAAACGGGCGTAGACTGGTAACTTCCGAGCATCTATACGTGCTCCTAATAAAAAATGAAAAGTAACAAAGCAAATTCCAAGAAACTTTAATGATGTGTGAGTTCATTTATTATTCAAATTCAATAATTATATCATCCTAATCAATAGGGGGTGTCAATCCTAAAAAATATTATAATTGAAATTGACTAATTGATGTGCGCGTGTGCATATGGCTACCAAAACCTGAAAAAACCGTTTTTGGTAGTCCGCACCAATTAGTCAGTTTCAATTATTTAGGATTTACACACCCTATTGACCATACTGATTAAAATCATCATTTATATTCAATAGCAATTTTTTTACATTATATTGGTCGATGTACTAGTATAAACTAAAGTTCAGGGGAAAATATAAATTACAACTTGGAAAACCTTGGAAAGGTCAGGGGATTTTATGCTTGGAAAGCTGTGGGAACCCTGTTACTCCTGCATCTCCAGCTAGTTATAACAAAGCGAATTTGGCCCTAAACAACGGATTGCTTTATTAATTACATATAGATTATTTGGAGAGGAAACAAATCTGTCGCATCTTTTCAATTAAGGGCCATATCAGCCGTCATAAGCTGATTACAACCACACTCTGTCCACCTGCTGCGTTAGCCTAATTTGCACTGGTATTGAATATCACTATGTAGCTTAGCGTTTAATACGTTCCGTCTAATTTTCCGTGATGAATGATGGATGCCACGTAGGATTAACAACATAATGTGAACGTACGCCATCGTTAATTCCTGCACGGTGTACACTCTTAAGGCGAAGCTTGCATGCGAGAGGAGTAATGGGCATCGTTTTCAAAGTAAATTCCAGCTATATGGTCACATAAATTACCATGCAAAGCCTCGCTAACGTGCACGGAAATCAATTGCCGAGAACAATACCTGAATTAGAATGTAATGTCGTTCCTTCTGCCCTCCTCTCCCATAAATTTCGGTTTCACATAATATGACGTCGCCGGTGTATTTTTCTGCTTTATAGCCATCTGTTACCGACTAAATTGGCAAAATCTGGCTAGTGGAGATAAATTGACTCGCATTGTGCGTTTGTCAGGCCATGGCTGCAGGCAACCACTGGAACATTTATATCAGCACCACCGCATTCGTAAAACACCTATTTTGATGAATTGACTTTTCAAAGACTGCTTGTTGCAATGTAGCTTTTCGTGCTGTTCAAATACTTTGCCGTGGGAGTTGTTTTTATCAAATTAATAACGCTCTCTTGTTAAGCTATAGCATTATAGGAATTTGGTAACGTGAATTATCTGTAGGTGTCTTGCGTTTTGTTTTGTAATTGTTGGTGCATCAACATGTTTAAGTAATCAAGGGAGAGTCGAATAATTCATGGTGATCATAAAGTACTACCATTATTAAACAAATAAAATTGATTTGGGTAATAGGTATTAAGAATCCCTAAAGGTTTTATTTCGTGCACATGCAAACCCTCAAGATGATCTCTGATATCATGTGTCCAAATCGTCAATGCAGTGCTAAGCGCAGTTTCTTTTGCACTGTGTGGTGATTTGGTATCATGATAAACTGATGCAAAAAACACATTGAGCTTTACTAGCTCGACTACTTCATTTTCAATTCCAAAGGTTACAGCGCCGCCGGCTGGTACTCCTGTTGAATCAAATACATGACATAAAAACTTTGTATTCTTCTACCTTTTTTTTCTTTTCAAAATTTGGGGCTTGTAACTAACAATTTAAAAAAGGTAAAGTAGAAAGGACCTTATGATCACCCTGCACTTTATTCAGTTTGTCTCTTTCCTGTGTGCTACGAGTGTTCAAAAGCATGCATGGAAAATGCATTTCTTGCAGTAAACCCTGTTGGGTATATTGTTGATATTGGTTTTTAAAATAGTTTGATACAAAATATGAAATAATTTCACAAAAATTAGGCGTTTTTACGAGTATCTTCTTTCTCGTTCTTTCGTCGGTTAAATTTAGATCAAATTGGCTTCAGCTGTTGCGTGTCTGAAATTGTGTAATTATTGGTTTAATTGCACAATTAGCTAATGTGGAAGGAAACCTTTTTATGTATCGATGTAAATGGCATCGATCAACCACCCGTGGAAGCAGCTCTCGTTTTTAGGTGGTGTTTACATTGTCTAATTGATCGACTGTTGCTCGTGCCTATGCGTTGCACTATCTATGCACTATCAAAATCACCTTATGTAGGCTGATGTGGAAGTTGATCAAACGCACAATTCTTCATCAGCGGAATTTTAATAATAATAATGCAATGGAAATGCGCGCTCTTCTTGCACGGTGGACAAGAGTAAATTTCGTCAACATCCAAAATTAGATTAGCTATTGATTTCTGCAGGGACGGGCAGGCTCAGCCAAATTGGTTGGAGTTGGTATAAAAGACGGCAAGTTTTCGCTATAGCTGCCGCAGGCAACCAATTTGCATGCTGATGGCATTGATCACACCGTGTAGCACTTCCTGAAATAGGAGAGGCAAATCCTGGCAACTGCCAAATGTCGCTTGACGTCGCCAGGGGGCGACACTTTCTACGAGGTTTTCTGAGTTATGGTCAGAAGGTGAGCCAATTTCAAGTGCAGATGGGAGTCAAATACTTATTAGGTTTAACCCTTTTAGTTTTGGAACGATGCACTTGGCTACTAAGCTTACATGTACAAGTATGTGTAAGAGCGGATTGTAGAGGTTGAGTTTTTTTCGCCTTCCATCTTTAGAGTTAGTTTGCTTGTCCAGGTCTATTTCTCATTGGATCGTCTACCGGGAATTTCGAGCATCGCTTTAGTTTTAGCCTTATTTCTCAAGAGGTTTAAGGGTTAGGTGGGGTTAGCCTGATGGCAGGCTTTGCATGCCCTCTGAACTCGCTTCCTTCTGGAAGCATCAGGTTGTTAATGAAATGACCGTCGTGCGCACAATTAAGCTAGAAATTATAATTGACGTGTGTCATTTGGCATTGACATCCAACATGCTTCTCGTCTTAAACTTAACTGAATTTTTGTAATGGTTAGTTTGCTACTTATACATGGGCACTTGGTCCAGTGCCAGAACATTGCTGACATCTGGGGAATTGACATTCGTACTTTTTCGGAGTTTAAATTTGCCGCTCAAATACTATGGCGCTGATTCGTCGAACCGAGTCACGTGCCGATGCGCGAGCAGGCGGTGTCGTGGCAACCATGGCAACGGTGAAACGTGAGATTCCATTTTGGAAGACGTTCGATATCGCGAAAAGAACTCAACTGTTTTTTTTTCAAGATGGCGAAAGATGGCAATCTTTTTAGTCAACTTTCTCGAGTAAAACGACCATTATCAGGTAAAATTTATATTGGACGTTCAAAATCCGAAAAGTTTTTGCAAAAATCTGTATTTATGACGTTTTTCAACTAAAATTTTGCGATGCCCAGCTAAATGGCTGCCACGCCATTTTATGTTTTTTTTTTAATTTTCCAACACCTTTGCTCCGCTTCTCATTTTCGGCTTTTTGATGTGACATTTGTCACATTCTCCAGCTTCGCACGCAGCAGGGTCTTCGGGAGTGCAAAACCTGGCCTACTTTAGGCGCGAGTGAAATTGGGCTAAGTATGTCGGCCAAAGATATTTGAAGTTATCGACTGTTACCTTGGGTGTATTTATAGGAGCTTGGCCTCCATCGGGCTATATTTTTAAGCCGAGAAAATACACAAAATCGTATTCTTAGCAATATCGTACACCAAACTTTTATTGTCAAGGATCGCTCGGGGCCGCGTTGACGTGCCCCCTAAATTTTCAAATTCTGGTTTTGCTGCCTTATATGGGAGCTGAAATTCAAATTTCGGATTGTAATTTATACGTGAGGCCTAAAATGCCGATTCCGTTTGTTAGATGTGCTTGCCATCTCTTCCTTCGAATTTGCATGGGAATTCTCTACCATGGTAACTGTCTAATCTTCATAGTTTTTTCGTTTTTTATTTAGTTTTTTTTCTTCTGAATTTGGGAGCAGCTTCCCTTTAAATTAAAAACAGTCGTGATGTATAGCACTATACTGTATGTACAGAGCAGGTCTCCGCGAAAAGAAGACAATGCTCTATGATTATTTCAGTGGCGCCTGAAATTCATGCAAATCCGTTTAGTATGGCTATTATATTCTACATTTTGAATTAGTTGTGTTGCTCGCTGCATATATCATGGCGTCAAAATCTCCGAGCAAACAAAAGTTGCTTGTCGCAATGCAGATGCATTTTATACGAGAATTCTAAGCGAAAAAAAAAATACAGCGTTCTTTGGCTGTGTTTCGTAAATTAATTAATAATCTTGTGGTTTTTCAAAAAAAAAAAAATTCAATGCAGCTATAATAAGCACGGTATTGTTTTCACCTTGCAATCCTGATCCCACGGCATGTATGTGATCATTGCCATACAGACAGTCACATATTAATTGGGTATATTTTGTAGGCTTTTCTATAAGCTCCTACAAATTCGGTTTACTGTGTGTAAGTTATACGTGTACTCGAACTTCGTCGATGAAATATCGATCCCTGCTAAATTTAGTTTTCCGCACCTGATAAAGAATTAGAATTATATTCGGATTAAATATATTGCAGGATTAAAGTGTATTATTAGCCAGATTATTCGACGGTATATACTGAAAAATAAGTTCATTGCGTTTATCTCGATTATAATTGGCATGCCAGCTTGCAGGCTAAATTTGAAATCAATTGGAAATTGGATACGTGTATTTTCCCCAAAGCCATCCTGCGGCTTAGCGTGCATTATTTAGTTAAAACCCTGCTTCCCAAATCTTGTCAAATTCCCCAATATACGGTTAACGTTAATTTATCTTTGGGCAATGACACGCCTCACAATTCGTATTAATTTAACGTATAAGTATAGAATAAAAAGTGCACTAATATGCTAAAACAGTACGGGTATAACAAGTATGTACAGTGTTTTATAAGAAATTGTAATTTTTGCTGATTAATCATGTATATATATATATATAATAAATACTTTTATCTGAATTGGGTAAAAAGCTCTTTCACCGAAGAAATATTTATAACGTGCTCAATGCGTACTATATAGAAGGAATTGCAGGTTGGCAATTGCATTTCGACCAAAAATCCTATTAAAAGTTTCTTTTAATTTCGCTATCTTCCAATTAAGGCTATCGTGTCTAATCGAGCCAAAAGGGGAATAAAACACTTGGCGTGCCAGGGCCCGTGACAGGTGTAGCAACGAATTTCCCCCCATATTTTTCTGGGAAAGATGATTTAGTGTTATTCCCACATGGACTGGGTGTAAAACGTTTGCACGTATGATATATGCATTATGTATTTCGAGCTGTCTAGCCTCGCACCAAAAAAGAGGCGTCACGTGATTTATTGTCGCTGGGATAATGCTCGTCCTAATATAACAATTAATATCGGGCTACGAATCTCCAGGCACTCATTCGAGCAATTAACCGTTTTTGAACCTAGTTTCTAAGCAATTGCCATCGACAAATCGGGCATTGTCATGGCTCAGTCATTGGAGTCAGCCAATCGTAAAGGGAATGAATAAGTAAGACGACACATTCCATACGAATGATGTACCGAAAATACAGGATGAGCATAAGGTCCTACACTCATTACAAAAATAATTTTTCGAAAACTGTTTGAGTTTCGATTTTTTTTCTTGCACTTACAGCGCCGCCTGCTTGTACTGCCTGTGAACCAAATACATGAAATAAAAAAAGTAGTTCTACTTTTTTTTTTTTTTTACAAAATTTGTTCCTCGTCACTCAAACACACGGTTCGCCCATACCTGGAGAACCTGGAAAAGTAAGGAAATTAACGGCCTGGAACAGTCAAGGAATAGTCCAGGTAGTTGAAATGTCATATCTGGGAGACCCTCTGTGATTGTGTTTTAGATTGTGCTTAAGTAAGCATTTACTCAGTTTTGGACATCATCGTCAAATTCCGTAATCGATGATGCCAACGAAACGTGGTTCATGTTTCAAGTGTATTCCCAGATGTTTGTATGAGTACTTTGTAGAAGAATCTGAGCACCGAGATGTTTAAAGCCTGTTTGTTGAAGAATTGGCTCCAAATTCCCAACGACTGATCGATGAAGGAGCTTTATTTGTCCTGACCTTTCTGGTAATTTAAAGGACAACAGGAAATCTGTTTACGAAGCACTGTTAAACGGGCTTCCATGCCTCCTCGATTTTCCAATCTAATAAGATTGTTTTCTCAACTCAATAATACCGATGTAACGAATTTCGCTATTCCTGACAACCGTGTTGCCTAGGGCAATGTCTTCATTGAGAGCCTCGAGAGACATTGGAAAGGTCAAGCAAATCATTGCAGCGTGAAGATGGTGAGTTCCTATTTCGGTCCAGAGGATATGAACTAAAATCCAATCATTTATTGTATAATTAGACCGATGGCAGCCCAGCCATTGAAAAAGATAAAACGTCACGTGACTTCAATAAGTTCTTCTTTCTTTACGCCTTGGCTACATCCTGCGATTATTTGATTGGATAAACGAGTCCTCGTTTCATGATATGCTGTGGCCTCGGACGGCTCTGACAGCTTTCATTCGAGGTGTTTTATAATCTGTAATACGAAATGTCAGTTTTATATTAAATTTATACGAAACGTATTATGGTCACGTGATGACTTTCGAGCAAGCTCCGATGATCAGGTGGATCCTTGGTGTTGGATGACATCGTATGACGCTCATGTTTCTGATATCAGATCATAAGATGAATTGGTGGCATACGTGGAAAAAATATACTTAAATTACAGTCAAAATTATTGAAGTAACAGTATTTTGCTAAAATGGTTCGCCTTGTCATTTATTTAAATTACTCGAATAAAACATGTTGCAAGTCATACTACACTTGTGCATGCAACACATGCAAGCTTTTCTGTACGTATACAGTATACACGTGTAGTTTTAAGATGCAACGTACAAGTCCTTATGTGATTTTGATAAACCGTTGCAACACCCTCGAAGTGACACGTGTCTCTTATGAAATTGCACTGTCTCTTCTTCGTAGTGTCTAACTTGTCAATCAGACTTGCCTTCCTCTTGATAAAGACCAGCCTGGGTCTTCTGTGTGATTTACGATATCCATCTCTCTTTTTTTCGCCTTGTACCCACAATTTTTCTTACTTCTTCCGCTTTATCAACAGCACACGCAGTTGACACTGACATTTGTACGTTACAAGTCAGTGACTAGTATTAGCCCGACCCAGACGCATGTATTTGACGTGGGAATCAGAAAGATTACATCTGGTAGCATATGATTTTGAAATGAGATGTACACTGAATTTGAAGTAAAATTCCCATTAAATAAACTAATTTCTTTGTCTTATAACGTAAACCGTGACCCTATATCATATCGGTGCTTATTGGACGAAACCATTGCACGTTTTGGTTAGCATGGTTAGTCTAACGTTTGGCAAACGAGTCATGAACAGAGAATCTCAATATAACGCTCTTTTACAGTACTCAATTATGATATATAAATGCATTTACATGTAGGCCTTGTGAAATTTATAAGTCTTTTTTTAAGAAACAACACCTTGAACTTGTTAAGGTAAGAAATAATACACAGATTGTATATCTTACGTCTGCAATGCATGTACAATATGCGGATGTAGGTATATACAATATCAGTTTTCAAGCCTAGCTTGGCACGCCTCACGTAAAAGGTACAGTATCATTTTCAACAATCCTGGCTAAATGAAGTGGATTTTCGCCACTTTCCCAGAATTAAATATAATTTGAAGTTGAATATCAAGTTCAACAAAGTTAAATTTGGTTATTTACCTTGGTCATGGAATAACCTGGAAAGTCAGGGAATTCCATTTTAAAAGGTCACGGGAAACTGTATCAGACAGGGTTGCCTCAGATCTGGAAAACCTGGAATGGTCAGAGAAGTTGGAAACCTGGAAAAATAAGTGAAATTTCAAATTTTCTTTCAAAAGTGAGGAAAACTTGTAGCCGCTATACTGCAAGCCTTAAATTGCCATAACCTTAAACGATGAATTGAATTTAAGGAGACTGCTCAAAACTGGGCGTATCTAGTCACAATTATGCGATAGAATGAGATTGCTGATTTGAGAAAGCGCATTTAAGACTTTCAACTTTTAAAGTAATAAATAAAATTATTAATCAGGAAATATTTTCCAAAAACCTGGATAAGTCAGAATCGAAGCTACTTGACATAAGCTTTATTCATATGCCATTAGCTAGGTGTTAAGATCCTATAAGGATTTTCATCATAATTTGCCTGTACATAATTGGCAATCCTAACATGCATGGACCAGCCTGTACATGTTGTTATGTTCGCTAACCAAAGGCCACTGCGAGTCGATACGGGCACAAGCAAGCCATGGGCAAAAGTTATTTTCTCCATCAATCTGTCGTTAATAAGCTGTCTATATTCGGATGCCAGTTTTCATCCAACTGTTTATAAATGTATGAATGTGCAATGGACTTCGGTGCATGTTTGCTAATTCGGCAACGTAGCTTTCGTTATTTTAATTTATTGGCTCGCGTTTCGAGCAAAGTGCTCGGAATTTCCTTTTTGGCGTAATTAAATATAGGTTCGCTTACTGTATGTACGGCTAATATTTTCATATTACACGTGCTTATTAAAAGTGAACTATAGAGCAGTACATGTACGTGTACAGTGTAGCTGCAGCATGCATTCAGCAGTCATCTACCCTCGATGGCTGCATTGAACATTTCTAAATAATCGATGGCGATTGCATTAGCCCAAAACCCCGCTCCTGCAAGGCGAAGCTGCCTCCTGCACCATTCGGGGTTAAATTCAAACCAGGGATTAGCGAAGGCACATTGATTTTTCCACGGTAATCTTCAATTTTGCGGAAATATGCTGATTCGGGCTCGTTTCCTGGCTTTTTCGTGCTGCCACAGACGGTGTGAACAAAATTCTCTCATTTGACATTGTCTGAACTTGACCTTTGAAGAAACCATCACGTCTTTTTTTTTCGGTGTGAAATGAGAGGTTTACAGTACGAGTCATGACGAAGAAAGAATTGATTGATTGACCCAGATCATTGAAAAATTAGGCTCGTGTTTAGGGTGTTATTAATTACTCAAAAGTCCGCTGTTTCTATGAAAGTGAATATGGGGCAAGGTTCCACCCAAAATGAAACACCTGGAATTGTCAGGGAAATTTTTCACAAAATTGTCTAGGAAAAGTGATTTTTTTTTAAAATTCACATTATATTGGTTAACGCGAAAGTTAGGAGATTAGCTCACTTAGTCAGGCAAATAAAGGAAAATTAGGTAATTCGTGAAAATTCCTGAAATTGTCAGGGAATTCGTGAAAATTCCTGAAATTGTCAGGGAATTCGTGAAAATTCCTGAAAATGTCAGGGAAATTGAGATAGTTTGCGCCCGCTAATTGATTAGCCATCATATTTTATAAAATGTGGGATAAAATCCATCATTTCTCGAAGTTATTTTCCCAGAAAATCTCAGGTAAAATGTCAGGAAAATGACGGAAAAGTTGTCAGGGAAACCGACTTGAGAATTTTAGTGGAACACAGCATGCTCTTTTATGGAAGAAATCAATAATGAGGTTGTATATTGAAAAAACTACAATAATCCAAATTTGTGGTTTTCTTTTAACATTTTTTGTTTACTTATAATAAGCAGTAAGTAAAGCTGTACCGGTTGGAGAAGTCTGGAAAAGTCTGGGAAGCCCAAGGTCATTTCTTTTTCGAAGTACACTGGCATTTTTAATTGCCAGTATATAATTACAATGATTTTAGGCATACCATTCTTAGTACTGCATTTTTAATAGAAAATATATATTATATTCAATTGAAAAATTGCCTGACAGACGATAAACCCTTAAATTCACTTAATTGAGTAGATTTTAACACGTCTAGGTTTAACATCTTTGGCATTGCATGATAGGGTTTGATGTGACTTTAATAGCTCAATTGCAGACTGTTCAAAAATAATTGCTCTTGTAGAAGGAATATTCCGAATGTAATATGTGTTAACTACCTTAGTCAAGTTAAACATTTAACTTGTGGCTTTATATTAGCGGTGTGCCTATGTGAAAGGAAATGAAAAGATTTTGAAACATAGGCAAGAATATTTATTATTGCAACTTAGAATAAGCCATAGCTGTTTTTAAATATGCAAATTTTCGATAAAAAATTCCATGAGCCTGCCGTTAGTCTGCATGGTTGGTATAATTTCACATCTTCTCTCTGTTTACCCTCCCTATTCAAAATGCATGGATTTTATTCCCATTTCAATAGCTTTGTCGGTTTTTGGAGAATGGTCTTTTGATCTCCGCCTGCAGTTGACGAACTAAATCGTAATTATTTTCTGCACATCAAAGTGAGAGCTCAATTCGCTGCGAAAAAAAAATAATCCGATTAACGTTTCTTTAAGTCAAATTTGGCTTTACCTCCCAAAATTGAATGGGTCGTGCATAAATATATGGAAACCTTTATTGATTTTTAAGGAGATGAAGAAGGTTGAAGAGTGCGTGGTTTAAAACCTTCTTGCACACATCGAGGTGCATAAATTTCTTTATGTTCAAAATAATTTTATATAAATTTCCGGCGAAATTTCATCAATTGCCATATACACGTATTTTTTACCCTTTCATGTTATGTTCCAGTTATTTATGGATGGACCATCGATCTGTAATTGTCCACTTTGCTACGGCTAATACGTCGAACAATTCAATTTTGTTTGGCCACTGTATCATTATCGGTTGCTCAGTTGTTGCTGAGCTGCAGTTAATTAAATCATTTGGTGTTCTTGGGAAAAAGTCTGGAAAGTGCAGCAATAAAAAAGGCGATGCTATCACTTCGTAATGCGCTGTATGCACGCTGGGATTAATTGGTATGGCTCTGTAGATTTCACCAACCACAGTTTTTTAAAAGTCGAAGCACGTACATGTAGTTTTGTCGGTGTTTTCTGTATTGCAAATAGTGTATTTCGTCCGTTTTCTTCTTCTCGTAAGGCCTAGTTGTTTCTACCTCGTGAAAGTATCTTTTAAGGTATCTTGATGACATAAATGATGTCGTTGTATGCTCAAGGAGCCCCTAAAGCTAGTTTGAAATTATAAAAAGGTCTATATACTCCAACATTTTGTTGTGTAAGCTGTGTTGTGCAGCATGCCGTTAGAGGCAAGCCATTCGCGAACTTTGTAAAGGGAATTTTGAGAATAGTAGATCAGAATTGCAAGATCAGATTACAAGATTACAATGATTAATTTTTGACCATATTTTAATCATATACTGTATATCTGGAATATATAGGAAAACACCTTGCGAAATTTGTTTATGCAATAGCCCACTGCAGATTTCACCCTGCTCCAAATGTGCACAATTTATTTCAACCCTACTTGCATACCTGTATTCAAGAATGACACCTGTTCTAATTATCGCAATTTATCATTTTTTTCCCTATTTTTGCGTTTTTATTTTGTTGTATTTAACGTAGCCTAACACGAACTAACTTAAAAATATAATTTATTTTGCCTGCCATAACCGTTTTGCAAGACTGGATCAGCATGCAACGATGGATTTTAACCCAATTGTCTTGTTAGGATTCCCACTTTCTGTAAAGTCGGGGACATCAGGGAACGTCAGGGAATTCGTGAATTGAAATTGTGATTGGTTGCATCTCGCAATTGATTAGTCATCTGATCTTTTATATAACTATGGTTTAAAGTTCATCATTATTTCTCATTTTCCTTTTTAAATACTGTATCATGTACGGGAACTCTGCTTCCCATACATGATATTGAATGGGAAACCCTGCTTGTGAAACTGTAACAATGATATCATAATTTGATACTTCCGTCATTATTTGTCTGACCCACCCCCTTAAGATGATCATGATGACATAATACTTGGAACTTCCCAATTCCTACTTCGGTACTCCCCTCATATTTCGTTCAATTTTAAATGACTACTGTAAGACATTCGGCAATATGGAGTGATGTTTTACACTATTAATGCTTCATTCAGGGTGTTTCGTTTGGGGGAGCTAGTTCTTCGCTCAGTTTTTCTTATTTATGCAAACATGTGCTGTAAATAACAAATGAAACGTGTATACTGATGTGCGCGCACGCACGACTTCCTGCGTAATTGGGTCTCCTATCGATTTCTTTATTTTCTTCTTTCCTCTTCCTCTTCTGTAAGATGCGTTTTTTGTCTTTGAGAAATGGGCATATTAAAGAGTTAACATTGTGTTTTCTAATACGAGCATACTGTATGTGTATACGCTAACGTTCTCCCTTATGCTCCACTCGTGGCCTTCAGCGCTGACTTTATGCTTTAAAAATGGTGCAGCCGCAGTTGCAGTGCTAAAATTTTAACGACATCTGCAGTAAAGGCCATGCTCGCCTTTTATTGGATGTTGAAAGAGCGACAAAAAGGGAGTAATGAACTACCTGGAACGAGTTAACCTCGTTTTGCACTACGAGGTGGACGTTTGGACCCTTATGCTGTTGTTCTGGAACCAAGGAATTGCTCCTCTCAGAATGCTGGACGTCATGAGTTTTTTTGTACAACCGCATATATGGTCGTTTTGTACTGAATTTTGTTTGTTGGTATCTCTTACTATAGCTGCCCGGTTCCGTCAGGCAATCACTGCCAGCCTATGAGCCGTTAGGGGAAGCCCATTTACTTACGTGTAGGGTGTCTAGGCTGACCCTGGGATTATACAGAAGTTAGACCCAAAAATCATATGCCGGTAGCAGGGATGTGGCAAGTGGGAAAAATGTGAACATTATACTTGGGTGAAAAATGACAACTGAGGAATTCCTCCTCGTTCAAGTCCTTATTTTCATCAAAAACGTACTAAAATTGATTATTTTTATCAGTTTTTTTTAAATTGAACAAATTGCCTATGGCATTCTTTTGAAGGCTACTACAGTTGTATTTTTAAGATTTTTAAAAATGATTTGTCTAAAAATTGTTTCCATGAAAATACGCTGAAAATTCTTTTTTGATCGAATTTTTTAAACAAAATTTGGTAGAAAAGCAAGATGAAATCCACCATTTGTGTTCTAGTTTTTGCACAAAAAAAAATGCCTATCGTGCGGTGTTCTAATACTGTAGGTGGGCCACGGCTCATAGTTTTAGTTTTCAATCGATGTTATATAGCTCTTGAAAATGCCAAATTTTTTTCAGAAATATTTTGTGAAAATGTGAAAAAGTCAGATATTTGCAGTACTTCTGCAGTTTCTGCAGTACTACAGAATATTCTCTGCTGCAGTCCTTCTTCAATATACATGTACTATGATAGGTTAGACAAGGCTTGGGCACGTACAGTATTTTAAGAAACGTTACCATAGTTTGCTCTGTATAATATGAATCTACCTGTTTGCTAAAAATTATTCCATTGGTATTTTCGACTCAAGTGCCAATCGTGTATAGCATTGTTGATCTGACAAGATTAACCGTTATCCCAAACCAAATTGAAATTGCGGTAATGCAAATCTCTGCGCCGTGCGGGGACCATGTAGCGTCTTACATCAACACTCGTTTAACGGTTAAGATAAGACTCGAGAAATTGCTCTTAAAAAGTGTCGTTAATTTGAAGCGAGCGGTGTGTGCTTCCAAAAAAGGTTATAATATACTGTTCACGTACCAGTCAGAGGTTCCGTGGCTATAATGTTGCAAAATTTAATTAAAACTGCCGTAGTCATTCCAGGAATTCTCCGCTGATGGTTTATGAGTGCAAAATGTCAGTATTGGACCAATTAAGAAACGATGTGGCGATCCTCTTTCCTGTCTATGGCTCGTGCTTTAAATTCCTCCCGCTTTAATGAAGTTCTCGTAATTATTAACGTGACAGGTGTAGGTCATTCGTGGTACAGTCAGCAACACAACGTGATTTCTCGTATCGTCCCAATAATGTTTTCTCATTATTATTAGATTTTTCGTAATGTATGACTGGTGGATTAGCTTTTATGCAACGCATGCATATTTAGTAACCTGGCCTGATTTTGAATTTGCCGCTCAAATTCTATGACGTCAATCCAGGTACATGTACGTCGAATAGTGTCACATGTCGAACGTGGCTACCATGGCAACCATTGGACGTAAGATTCCATATGCGTTCCATTTTAAATCGCGTATTATTTCATGATGACGTGAAATGCCAATAACTGATTGTAACTGAATGTAGCTCAATGTATCTTAACTAAGACAACCATTAGCAAGTAATTTTCTATTTACATGTATTATAGTTGCAGCTCAAAAACTAAGTTGCTTTTATAACCTTTATACAATGTGGTCCAAAGCAACTGGAAAAGCATACCAAAGCATACTGAAAAGTATTATATACCATTAACAAATTACATTATAACTAGGATGAGGATCGAAACTTGATTTATATCTGGCATTCCTAAGATAGCGAAACGATATCAATATTCACTTCAATGGGGAGTTCGAATCGATTCGATAAAAATTGACATTTCTCAATTTAATAACGTCATCCATCCACGCGCATACGTTGCATATTCCAGACACACTGCAGACGAATTTCCCATATTCCTTTGCAACTTATCAAGTAATATGTGGGTTATAAGGACATTGGAAACGGCATTTAATATCCCTCTTTAACTTTAAACATTTCCCATTTCTTTGGACCACCATGTATATTAAGAAATTCTCAACTTTACACTTTGGAAAAATACTTTCGATACCTCGGTGTGGACCCAGAATGCATTTTGTTTTAACAGCTGCTCGAATACCCATTATATCGACATGAACTGTGTAGTTAGCTGCAGGTGAACGTGCCGTGCAATTTGGCTTTCTGAAAATCAAACTAAAATCTGTCTTGGTCGTCTTAAAAGCTACGCTTCCACTACTAAATGTGGAAATTATGTTAATCGGAAACCTTTATTTTTGTCACGTTCGTTCCATGTTGGTGTAGGCGGCCCGGAGATTATCTTAAATTAGTTTACGTGTGCTGCACCCTGCATCCAACGTTTGATTCAATTACATTTGGATACTCACTGATGGCTACCAGCGAGACAAGAAAAAATAACGTTTGCCTGAGGATGCTGTGAATCTCTACGTGTTGAGTCAATAGCAAATGGGCTCGCCTTTCTCTGGCTATTTTCAGTGGTGGTCTTTACTTTTCCATCAATGTCTGTAACATCTGCCGCCAATGTCGACAAGGCCGAACAAATCAACGTTTGGGGGTTCCAGTGGGGACTCCCATTTATCATCGATGTATTAGATCTTTAACCCGAATCTTTCCTTCGATAATTCTGACGTTTCCTCCGTTTATTTGTGTATGCCATTCCGAGAAAGCATTTGATATACTGGCCATCTTGTCGAATGAATTATACTCCGTAGAAACGGGATATCCAATTCGACAGGAAACTGTTGGCAAGGAAACAGTTACTCCAGTTGCGTCATAGTGGGGCCAACATCCTCACATTTCTTCTGTCATCTCGTTGGAAACGAATTCGATGTGGATTTCCTCAGGTTTCTGCATATCATACCATTTGGAACGTTTCAGTGGTGGTAATATGCATTGGTACCCTCACTTTGTAATGTTGTAAACAAAACAGAAATTGTACCGTATTCTAATCAGTAGCTCATTACGATCTTGGAAAACAATGCATTTGGAAAATGTAATCCATTAACGATATACATGCGATGAACTTAAATGTGATTGGGACAGAAATATTGATACCCATACATTAATTAATACGACCTTCCTGTGATGCAATAAGGTGAGCTTAAAATTATCATAACATAATACTGTAGAAACAACAAGGTATCGAAATATTTTGAACCTGCCAGTATTGGCGTGTAAACGGATTGAATTGACCGTTGGTACATTTTCATCAGGACCTGGAAAAGTCAAGCAAATTGAAAATGTCATTTCTTAGTGAACCTGGTAAGGGCACCAATAAAAATTACCACAACTGTATGGGGACGATTGATCTAGTGCTTCTTAAACTGAACTAATGCATTTTCTAGCCATTTATTATCATTGTCGAGGTATATACGTGATGGTCTGGGCACCGTTTTGGTATAGATCATGCTGTTGCTCAGAACGTCTCAATGGTAGCTCTGGATTCTTCGTGTCCAGCCAACTTCACAAAAGGGATACAGGATGGCACAATTTGCACCCCAACGATGATTCTTAATTACATGTATTTCACTGGCATTAAGAGTATCTTTATAGCGAGTATCTTCCTCCCCCACATTCGTTCAATTTAGTCATAATCAGCGTTCATGAAGATGACTTCGCCGCTCGCATTATGCCATTATCATCGTCCATCCTGTTTCCGAGCGATTCACACGACTCTGGGTCCTTTCTTTTCCATCCTTTCCATCAAAATGGTTGGCTTCTTGCCATCCGTCGTATTGTTGCTTTCTCCACGAAAGTATACCCGAATATCTTCTACCCCCGAATACAATTTCCTGAGCAGGCCCGCATCAACCCTGCCTACGAGTGCCTTCCAAGATGGCTTTTACAACTTCATATACGAAGTCGTGCGAACATTTTCTTCCCCATTTTCGATAACGCCTCCGTCAAGTCCTTCATCATTAGCTACCGAACAATGACGGTTTCCGCTGCATTTTCTCATTTGCTTTTTCATCATGTTGGGTGCTTCAGAAGGTCCGTTCCAGCTTCAGTCCATCTTGCAATGGAACATTGTCAAGCGCCAGTCTGATTTTGTTAAAATTTGCTTATCATGCATTGCTTTATCAGCGGACAAATTTTCGATATTCATTGACGAAAATATTTCAGTAGCAGCGCCTAGTACTAAATCTGACACTTGCCAGCCTGCCTGTGAGTCAAACAAAGCAGACTGATTAAAATGATTTTAATGCTGACGAAAACGAAACGTAGATCTTAGTTGAGAAACCACCAAAAAGTGCTGAGATGACAGAAGTTTGACTAGTTGTACAGCAAGAATCAATTGAATTTCAAAAACAATACCTACACGGTATGAATATGACAATTTCATTAACGAACTTGTACATAAAAATTGTAAGCAAACCAATATAAGTGACTAATTTAACTGAAAATAGTTCTGTGAAGGTAAATTATGTGATGTACTGTATATATACAAATGAATTCAAATTAAATAACTACCGGTATAGATTTTCCTGTCATTCGGCTCTTGGAATCATTCGGCAAGTGTTATCAAAAGGGACGGTTTTTGAAAAACCAAAGCGTTGATCCTCTCGAATGATTCACTGGCTGCAAAAGGTCGTAAACTAAAATGTACGAGGCATAAAATGCGTAGCCCACAATGCACGCAGATTACATTTTATTACTTCGTTCTTGACGGTATCTAGTGAAAGGGGGAAAATCAAAAACACAGAAAAATCGGATTGTTTCATAGTTTCTTTAGTTTTTGCATCGTCATAGCTGGTGTTAATAATGCGACACATTGTACGCATCCTATTTATTGCTTGCTAGTAAGAATGCCAACATTACAGCATCTTAGAGTGTTTATTAAGGTGTCAAAATATCACGAGTTGATTATAAATGCAAATTGAGACGATAGCCCTAATGAGCTTTTACGCATACTAAGGTTATTATTACCCTGCATGCTTCTGACCTGCAATGCGAGGCATTTTTATGGCCTTTTAACGTGTGTCAAAAAATGATATTCGTTGCATTCAGTGTTCTAAACTTCATATTTTAAGACGCGTCTTTCGAAGACTGAATCAGTAAAGAATGCACGACAGATGATCCTTTATAATCTATTTAAAGTTAATTGGCAAGGGAATTCCGCTTCATTCTTTCATATAAGGCTTACGATTTCTGCAATATCTGAAACTGTTTATCGATATTTTGAGATAAACTAATCTATTACACGAAAATGACACCTGTTTTGTGTTTATCCTTTTATTATTATTATTTTCTTTTTCATGTTTAATTTTGAACTAAACGAACAATATAATGTCTGATTTAGCTGCCCCTAATCGCCAGGCAATCACTGCCAACATACAAGCCGTTAAGAGAAGTCCATTTTCTCACAATCCTTTTGTTAACTGGGGCATGGCACTAGTTCAGCCAAAATTTGTTTGCCCAAAATATCGGAAAATATAAACCCATGCGTTGTTATAAGAATGTATTGTTGTTACTATATACATAGTTTTTATCTTTGTAAACACCTGTACATTGTGGAGATCTCTTTATATTGTACATTATACGCACTGAATACATCTTGCAGCTCTTTCCTATAATAGGAAGACCTGTTGATTCAATTTTTTTTTCACTATTTCCAAGCTGTCATATATGCATGTACAGCGCAACAGATTGTTGTGGTGCGTCAAATTGATTCTTAAAAGATAGTTATATTGCTCGTACTGTATATCACTTAGGCATAGTCCTCGTGTATACAGCTTGCCTGCCATTCATTCCTTTATGACACATATTAAGCTTGCATATTCATACAATTTTATGGTCGATGTGCATGAATTTGGTAGCGCCGCACTCCCCAATTATGCAGCGATGACAAACTTAAGCGATATTATATTCCACGTTACTCGGTGCACCAGGACGTTCATTAAAATTGACGTGTATGCGGAGTTTTTGGCTTTTCGGGCCAAATGTTATCGGTATCACTTTCACCAGAAACACATATTTGCATAGAGCCAAAAATAACTTAATCGTTCATTTCTGGCGCTTAAGAACGACGGCTCCAGACTCCTTTGGCCTATTTGTGTTTTTATTTATAGCCGTTATGTCAGTTTAATGAATGGGGATGGGCTCGGGGTTAATCAGTTGGAGAACCGATTAATAACCAGTAGCAACAGATGTTTTTATGTTTTCCATGCACTCGTGACGACTCGTTTACACTTGAATTTCTCTCTATTTCCGATTCGTCCATATTGCACACGGGCACGATTAGCCATAATCTGATCGCGTGCCAGGTTTTATGGCAATCGCCCCTCAATCAGATGTGCATTATTAAAGAACCTGATACTTATCGTAATTTTCTATTTGACCAACAAATGAAATAATTGGTCTTTACTTACCGAGCTATCTGTTCGTGCGATGTTTCGTACATGTAGCATTTCCCTCACGCGTGTTGTTGCTCGATATCGGAGACACATTGGCTTAATCAAACGTTGTAAATATTACTTTGGCACGATTTTTCCGAAGAGGATTATGGCCATAACGCAATAGCAGTAAAACACAGCTAATGAGCAAATTGTGGCCTATTTTTGATGCCTAAATCGAATATTTCTTGTTAATTTGAACAGATTAGTATCCAATGAGCATCGGAGTCTTATAACTAACCTTATTACTATTTTGTTTCTAAGAAGTTTATTTCATTATTTCTTGGCAGTTTGATTTCATTTTCTTAGAAGTAAGAGCATCAACAATAGAGAGTTTCAGCTCCACGTTAAACGTGAACGTGACGCCAATCTATTTTAGCATTGCTGATGAATGGAAGAAAATCACGTGACATTATCCACGTGCGCGTTCACGGTCAAAAACTGCGTTTTCGACGTGAAAATGAGCAAACTCACGTTCATGCATTTTACCAGCAATATTGAATTACTGAATAATTCGGGTAACAGGGTACCCCCAAATGTTGTGTACATGTATAGCTTCAAATAAATGATACAGAAATCTCTTGTAAAGGTAAATACTCGATGAAGATAAAAAATATATCAAAATTTGTACACGTCAAAAATGTTATTTCCATTTATTTGGAGATTTATTCCACGGCACGAGATCTGCTCCCATCGATTTGCAATGCTTCACGTGACGTCACACGTTTTCGTCACGTCCACGTTTAACGTGGAGCTCACACTCTCTATTGCTGATCTCAGGACGAAAAAGTGAAGCCAGGTTGATCTACAACGGTGGCCATCTTGAAACTCCTATTCACTTTCTTCACTGCTATCAAAGTTGTGACATGTTGCAGGATTCCGAGAATATTATCCTAAAAAATAATTGTAAATGAAATTAACTAATTGGTGGGCGCATCCGCAAATGACTACCAAAACCAGTTTTTCAGGTTTTGGTAGCCATATGCACAACCGCACATCAATTAGTCAATTTCAATTACAATTATTTTTGTAGGATTGCCACCCCCTATTGCCTATTTAAATAAATTGGATGAAAAAGATATACAGAAAACGCACCGGGTGTAAAGATTTATATTAAATCAGTCAATTTTAAGATACATGTAATTCTGTACACATTTAATGCAGAATTATAATTTTTTATAATTGTATAATTGAATAGTATTTGCCCAAATTTTAATGTATACACCTATTTTTATACAATAAAATATGCGAAAGTTCCAATTCAATTGCATATTGAATTTAATAGCAGGTTATTTTTTCAAAATAAAATAAAGAATAAAATTTGTTCTTGAATTAATTTAAAAAATTCAAATCATATGCATATCCGCGTTTCGGCAATTAAATACTATCTTCAAGCGCTACAATAGGGGATGTTAATCCTAAAAACAATTGTCATTGAAATTGACTAATTGGTGCGCGCATCCGCAAATGACTACCAAAACCCCTTTTTTCAGGTTTATTTAGCCATATGCACACGCGCACATCAATAAGTCAATGAGTAGAACAATTCTACTTATACAAGTAACTGATGTCTATAAATATATACCTGTAGAATTAATATAATATACCGTGTATAATCCAATAGTACAACAAAAAAGTACAACAATATTTTTTTTGTTCAAATAAATACGGCGAAAAAAAATAGCATTAAATGTTAACCGATTGAGCGCGGTACATCGACGGATTTTGTAACATTTTATAATACATATATTTCTTATGATGCACATTTTGTGTCCTTTTAATTTTAAATGCTATAATGTTTTAAAGTTTATTTTACACATTAATTCGAATAACTTCAGCTCTTCAAAAAATAACGATCGAAAAACGATGGCATTTTTCAATAAAAATGAGTTACAAGCCGATTGATAACTCGCAGGGCAAAGACCTCGAGGAAGTCAATTATGGCCCAGTAGGACAACTGGGTCACCTACTACACTTGACCTTTATTTTTTATTATTAAGTGATAATCGGACGTGAAACACGTGTTCACCTGGATGATGTTTACTAGAGCATTTGTTATGGGCGAGATATCAACAATCACAAGTGGTTATTGATGATCAATTGAAAGTGGACGACCGGTCAAGAAGCCCGGCTGACCACCCAGCCCACCCGGGTGGAAAAGTTGACTATGACCATGTATGGGTTTATATATGCGATACATGGTCTTGTATGTGCCATGTATGGACATGTATATGACCATATATGGTGTCTTGAATGTCATATGTGCCCATG
>JAQGAF010001303.1:0-32706 GCA_034687865.1 Kryphioiulus occultus | reverse complement strand
GGTACTTTAGAACCTCACTCGACGAAGTCCACGATGATACTGAGCTTTTTACTGACAGTAAAATACTGATCATGTAGCGTCGCGAAAATATTGACGCATACTGTCATTTCTACTGATTCTAAAGTGACTGACAGTATTACTAGCCACGTAGGGTCCCCTTAAAATTGTTTCACGATACGACGAAGTCATTCACGCTTTATTAGCTTCGTTGTATCCACTATCCAGCCTTAAACATTTCGGTTATTGTTATTTTTTGAGGGGGGAACCAGCCCGATAGCGGCTAGCCCCAATGCCCATCAGCATGTTCAGCCCCATCTGCATCTGGATCCCGTCACCCCTATTCGGCTTTTTTCCCCCACATCGAAACGTGTTTCGGCCAGCAGCGCCCCTGCCGAGCAGCACTGCCTTCAGCGTCGTCGATGGCCTGCGCCTCATTCGGCATTCGCGAGCTGGAGTTGGTTCTGTCTGTACCGGATAATTTCCTCGCCCGCTCTTTCCCGTCGCCCGATGCGGCCAACCTCCGCTGCCTTCGCGCCGTCGCGGCCGGCCCTCTCGGGCTGACACAGACCGTGGATTACCCGCGAGCCTCGTCTTTGTGCGCCGCACGCAGACCCCGAGCCCGAGGAGCGGCCATGTGGCGCGGCCGACGAGCCGCCGCCTGGCTCGGCATCGCCTGCCTCCTCCTCGCCCCGCTGCTGCCCGTCGACGCCAACCTCCCGACGCCCGACTTTCACTGCCCCAAGGAGTGCAGGTGCGTCGGACGATCCCTGGACTGCAGCCACGCCGGGCTAGTCGCAGTGCCCGACAACGTGCCGAAGGCGGCCGAGAGACTGTGAGTCTGATTTTACGGACTTTTTGGGGGGATTGGGACCCTAGCGAATTCTGCTTCCCAATATCAAGGTTTTCGTTTTGTGACGAGTTCCGTATGTACATGTATGAGGTGAAAAATGTTGTATGCTGATGCTAAATGTTCGCAAAACGGTTTTGATGCCCTTATCGATTACCGTATTTCGAGTTGTTACACGAATGGCAATTTGAATTTCGCCACATGGAAGGGACACGTGCGTAAATATTGATTTCGACATTGGGCCGTGCACGATTAATGGGGACCCTACACGACCGTTGTTACTGTCAGGTTCAACAAATGCTGACTTTAGTCTACTGATGGTGTAATACTGAAGACAGGCAAAGCTAAAACGCGATAATTAACTAACGTGGTAATCTCGTTTACCATACTTACACAGCAGCACGTCTACGCGGATTTCGCCATTATCTAGGTTGAAAAACTAGATTTTAGTTCGGTATGTCCTCAGTTGTGTATTTCCCACTCGGGAATGGAAATCGAGATTACGACGTTTGTTAATTATCGCGTTTTAGCTTTGGTTTGTCTTCAGTATAATGTCTTCAGTATGGGTTGATGTGCTATTCTCATTGCAGACGGTTATCCGAATTTTCTGATAACTTATACTGACAACATACCAAGGAACATCTTTAAAAAAACGTGGTAATCTCGTTTTCCATTGCCGTGTGGGAAATTATTGCCGCGGTTTTCGCCAATATTTAGCTGTAAAACTAGATTTTAGTTAGGCGTGTCCTCACTACAGTATTACAGTATAAGGTGAACAGACTGCTTTGACAGTTTCTGCAGTGCATTGCGGGAGCACGTATTTGCAACACTATAGAAAACTTTAGTGTTCCAGGAGCACGGTAAATATTACCGAGTTTTCCATTACCGAGTGGGAAACTCACAGCAATACGTCATCGCGGTTTTCGCCATTATCTACAGTAAAACTTTATTTTCGTTTGGTTTGTCCTCAGTACTACTATCAGTACATGTATCGGAATAATGACTGTAGTAGGGACTCGTAATGCCGTAGAAGGGAGTTCAATTTGGACGAATACATTTTAATTACACGGATGTGTGTAGAAAAACATGGAAGTACAATGGTCGAAAATTGCTTCCGAATTTGCTTCGCAAAAAATGATTGGCTTTCGGAATGTCGCGCGAAAGGTAATTTTTGCAAAATGTAATAATGGTGTGTCAGGCATATCCCGCCAAAACTCAAGCTACCGTTCTTGTGTAATTTGGATTCAGGCGTGTTTTAAGCTTTTGCTATATACATGTAGTATACTACGTTTTCCAGATTCCCAAATTCCTACTTACAGTAGCACATGTGTAACAATGTGCATTCAATTCAAGCTTATTACCCCGTATCTAGGATGCAATTTACCCAGGTAATTCAAAGACAGCGAAATTATAGCAAAATCAGAAGAGTAATACGAATTAAAGTAAGATCAAAGGAATAATAGAAAGCCATTGTTTCATGAAGCAATGTCGTTGCTATAAAATGAACTTCCAACAGCCTAGAGATTTCAACCAATGTATTCGAAAATAATTTCCAATTTTCGCCGTCTAAGCCTGTGTAAAAACTGCATGAAAGTTGCCATAAAATGTCATCTAGTTTTGATGTAAATGTCGCAAATTGAAAATAGACTCAACTTTTGATGCTTAGCCTGACTACATGTAGCAATTTTCAAGCTGTTCAACATGGTATAGTTTTCAAGCAACACTGGAACTCATCTGATTTAGTTCCTTATAGCCTATTGAGTTTTCACTAACAGTTGGTCACAACGACATGTCTTCATGACAGTTTGACCTCACACGACAGTCACAGACAGTTGGATCATCGATGTGGAATAATCCCAGACGCTTGGTTGACTGTGTTAACATTAATTTGGGGCTAATATGTAAATTAAGTATTGATTTTGCCCTGATTTAAATAATGCCAATCACAACCTTATAAAAGACTGCATTGCCCATCAGATCTATAGATAGGGTAGACATGTGCTATGCAATTGAATGTCCAAAGAATCAAGATGTCCAAAACGACTGGCTTCGTTTTAGAAAATATCATTTTCGTCATACACCCATGCACATAGGCTTATAGAAGAGCCATATCGGTTTTACTACAAATGTCGTGCCATACATTCAATACATTGATTATTGTTGCATATACGCTGAGTATTGCGATTAGCTCATGATCATAACTGGCTCAAGAGTGTCGTTTAATAAAATAGCTATTCGAATAATGTTAAGTGTAACGAAATAAGTAATCAACTGCTGTAAGTGTATACGTTATAAGATAAGTTCCTGTCGTGAGGCCAGATGCTCGAAACACTTCCGTGCACCTAAGTTTGCGAATCGTGAAACGAACATTAAGGTCTTCTTTATAATGTAGCCATGGTTACGCAATGAAAACAACGCTTATTGATAACACAATTCTGTAATGATGTGACCAGTTCTCGGTTTCTTTTTATTTTGCTCAATTTGCCAAACATGGTGCCGAAAATCAATAAGGAAGATTATGCCATAACACTTCATAAGGGCATTGGTCGACCTATTAGACCTGGTTAGTTGAAACATTCCTATTAGACGGTCGATATTAATCGACTGATAAATGTGATCATAAACCAATTAATTCTTTATTGATGTTTAATTCGTACAAACGTATTTACATTTATATATCTAGAATGCTGTTTGTGGTGTTCGATCGTAAAAATTACTGAAAATATTACAGTTTACTTTGAACTTTGCAGAACAAGTCAATTTGAAACTGTATGTAGGCTCTGTCAGATATGTGAAGTATAAAACACGTTAAAGTCATGTATGACATGCTTGAGCCAAATTTTTATCTTCCAGAAAACATGTCAATTTCTTGAGTCACAATTGTTTGCACCATGACACAGGTCATTCCTACCTTGCATCCTTCTTAAATATTTATTTCTAATCTGCTGTTAAAAGGACAAAGCCAAAATGCAAAGATTGTTATGGTAACAGTGACTAGAGGGAATCGAAGCTGTGCATGATGCAAAGCTTTCATTCAGTGACCTTGACTTTGAAGGGAGTTTACATGTTTATTGGTGCCCATATAACGAAAAACGATTTCTGTATAACGAAATTGTCGAGTTTACAAAAAGTAACCTATTGATTATACGGCGGAAGAAAAGGTTATATTCCGAATGATTTGGTGTTGCGGAACATACAAGAAGTTAACCTTCAACCCACTAAATGACAATGATTTGTTTCTTTTTATGTAAGAGGTAAATAATATACTATGGATATTTTTAACAGGGTTTCCCCCCCAGAAATTATGAAACATGGAGTTGTCAGAAAAACTTGATAGACCTTGTATAGTTTGGGAGAAATGGTTTATTTTTAAAATTCAGGAAAAATTCAACATCAATATTATACTTGCTGTCACAATCAATCACATAATTTGCTTCTAGAGAAATGGGGAATTCCCCGTTTAATTCATTTAAGGAAGAAATCAGTAATGAAATTGTCAATTGAAAAGTAGGCTGATCTAAATTTGCTGTTTCCTTATGGAAGTTTTTGTTCTACAGTATAGCCTATTTACACGTAATGAGCAATAAAGTTTGCTTACCTTACATTTGCATACGTCATAGTTTTCCATTGTCGGTGAAATTTGGAAAAGTCATCAGTTAAAAATTCATTTCTTGGGAGACCGCAATTGATGTTCAAAACCACTGTCATTCTGGGCAATAAGTCATGTTTAGTTTCAGACGTAGGCCTTCAAGAAGGCTATATAATTTTATAGTGGTTTTAATATCTAGTATTCAAATCCTTGGGTATAAAATTACTGTTGTTGACATTAGAATTTGTGTTTTTAGTCAGTCTGGTTAAAAGTTGTTAGTCAGCGTGGGTTAGTAATGTTTAGTCTTTAGACATCCACCCAATTTACGACTTTTTTAGTGTTTTCCATTTCCATTATTCAAATCTCTACGTTAAAAAAAACTGTTTAACAAGTTTTTCTTATAACCAAGTGACTTCTTTAAACAGGTCTATGGGCTTTTGGGGTTGATGCAACGTCTGGCAGCACCTTAAATAAGATGGCATTGCTGAAGGCAGACTTTCCCCATCCGGCTATTGATTAACATCGGGCCCGCAATCTTTGTCAAGGGTACATATTGATGTGTTGTTGTACAAGTCTCACAAGGCTGAATCGCTAATGCACAATGCGTGTAAGGTACACCCTGAAACAACGTTGTGGCACGCATGCAACGTGAATTCGAAATGGATGAGGCCTATCCGCCTATGGCGCTTTGATGGACGTTTTGAAGCTCAGCGATAGCAGAGCCACCAACGGGCCGAACGTGGTATTTTCTGAGAGACATGTTTTTTTCGAAATTTAATATTTGAACGTGACAAGAAGGATACTTGCCACTTGCTGTCATTCAACAGTTTTAAACCTGCCAGGAATGGGGTTACTTTGAAAGATTGTCAAAACATGTCTTTTACCTGTCATTTCTGTACGTTGGTTTCATGAATTTGGACAGCAAGTATTTTTGGTAGCTAAATTGTTATTTAACTTATTTGCAACATTTAAAAAAGCAGAGCATTGAAGCGTGTATCTGGCCTGTATTAACTCGGTATACAGTTCTGTAGACTTTTTCGCCTACAAAAGTATGAGTTTTTTATGGAGCTAGTAAAAAAGTTGGTTACTTATCATGATGTAAGCCTAAGGGTAATTTTACGACTAAAGTTTCGCAAAAGTTAGGATCCTGTCATAAATTCAGTTAAAAATAAAAATGTGTTCATTGGAATTTTGTGCAACAAAACAGCCGTCCCTACCTTTAACAGTTTGAGTTCAACACGCAGACCTGCAAAAGTCAGGAAAAATCGATTTACTTATAAAAATCAGGGAAATTCAACAAATCAATAACAGATTTTGCAAGATTGATTAGCAAAACAATTCTGTAAAAGAAATTATATAAACTTATCTAAATTTGCTATTTCCTTGTGAAAATTTGTGTTCTATCTCCAGTTAATGTGGTTACCGTTCGATCAGTTAAATTGTGGTCAACATAGGGAGGTGGTAAACTTTGGAGGTTCTACTGTATTACATATAAACTCAATAGAAAGTGACCTCTACATGTTGACCACTTGGCCTATGAGACAATGGTAATTCTCTCTCTGTATGTTGACCAACATGGTCTCAACATATAAAGTCATGGATGATTAAATTTATTGGCTGCTTGCAAAACTTATATACCGGTACTGTACACCCCTGAACAGTAATTGTCTCTATAGAAGTACAATAGTTCATTTTGAACCCCTTCAGTACCCCTGCTGTTCTGTACCTGTAAATGCTGGATAAATTTGTAGCACATTAGCAATACTGGTACTGTGTTACGTACATTTTAATAAGGTTATTCATGAATGAATGTTTACCCCCTCCTTATGTTGACCAGTTTGGGACAGTCCATTGGGTGGTCAACTTACAAAGGTCTTTCTGTAAGTAATAAATACAGCATTCCTGCATTTTCAATGGTCAGGGTGGTCAGGGAAATTTGTTTTAAAACCTAGAAAAGCCAGTGAAGAGTCGGGAAAGTTGAAAATGTTATCTCTGGGGGAACCCTGTTTAATTCGAACCTTATTTGAATACTCATTTCGCCATAAGGCCTTTTTTTGAAATGCAATTTCGATGTTTACTTAACGGATTCAACTTATATAAGCCGATGTACGCCTGATAATAAACTGCAGTTTGTTTATTTAGTTAATAGAACGACTCTGGGCAGGTCAATGGATGCACCGCTGCATCTTTTATGTTCCATTATAATTTTGACTGCATCGGTTCATTCGTCTAATAAATTGTGTTCGTAACGGCTCCATAAATTCCTGGCACGTTTTATTGAATCTCAGCCACCACACGTTACATAAAAACATGAGGACATTTTCGGTAAGCTCAGCATTTTTCAGATTGCCACCTGTTTTCACCAAAGGCCAAAAACCTGTATTTGTGCTGTAACAATAAGGGGTTGGTAAATGGCTGGCAATGATCCATGGGGGCCATGTTAGAAGGGCTTTGTCATTCAGGACTGTAATCGAGCTGGGTGTTGGGCTAGGCATTCTTACTCGATTCAATACAACTTTATAATACCGAGCATATCATAGATCATATCGATGAGAATAATGTCCTTGCAACGTGTTTTAACGGTACATACATGTAAATTTAATATTTCTAAATGATACCCTTGCACATTTCCCCCCCCCCTTTTGACACGAAAGGTACGTCTGTTTTAATAAGCTAATACGGTAGGGCCTACTTTTTTCTCAAGAACACTGATGTGCTTCTGCTAAGCGCTTTTTTAACTGCAGTTTTTATTAGGTTAATTTACAAGTAAATGAACGTGAAACTGTCTTTGATTAATATCCCTACTTAGTCTAATGAAGAAGCGAGATTTCTCTTGTGCAACAACAATCCCTTATAAAATGTTCGTGATTCCCTGAAGGGGAAATGCTAACCGTGTCAACGTCAGTGCTTTGCATGTCTCATCATACAAGTTTCAAAACATGACGAGGACACAAAAATGTGCGGCATTTTACACGTTTTGGTCGTGTTTTTATGAATGCGTTGAACATTTTTGTTAAGAATATCATGTAGGCCGGTTGGTAATGAACGAATTTGGACCAAAAATTGTGGTAATGACTTCTGTCATGTTCTATATTGGTCAATTTGTGTTCCGTCTGCGGTTAAAGCATGTTTAACATGTTAATTTTCATGACTTCACCTTCTCACATAAGAGCTTGGCACCTAATTATTTGATGGCATTGAACTCTTAATTTTGAAAAAAATCGAAATTTAACAATGCCCTGTTGAAAGTGTAGTGAAAGTGTCTTTAGCCATTGTCAGAGTACTGAGTAGGGTTTGCACCCTGCGGTCTCCAGACATAAATCCGAGCTTTGTTGAGAAATCTGAAGAGAATTTTTGGGTGCTCCACCTCGCTTCGGTTCCCATTAGTTTTTTCCTCTTCAAGTTTTTCGCCGATTTTATCTCTTCGGACCATCTATTGTTGTCACGACATTTTGGATGGTGCTTAATTTACCATTGGCGCCATTTTCCCCCTGCACTAGATGGATCATGATTAGAAAAAATGGTGGCACATATAGGATAACATGGGGTAACTATGAGAAAATGTTGAAGTGGCGTCCTGGTTTTGGGGCTTTTTTACTTACCTGTGTTTGGTAAAAATCTGCTAACCGCGTTATCGACATGTCAGATTATGCCATTTGTAAAATTGCAATGTCCGGAAATCCTGGAAAAGTCAGGGAAATTGGAACGGCCTGGGAAAGTCGGGGAAAATGGGTTTACCGTGAAAAAGTCAGAAACTCAAGACTAGGTATTGCTAGTTATTGGTTAACACAAAAATCAAGGGTTGACAAACAATTCCGTGAAAAGTATAGTGAAATGGACAATTTTACAAAATTCTTGTCTAAATTTTGCTGTTTTCTTATGACAATCTGCGTTCTAGCTCCTGTTGAGATATAACAAGCAATAAATACTGTATAGCATTCCTTACATTGACATATGTAATATTTTTGCATTTTCATTGGCCATTTTGAGTTTAGTGGTAAATGGCATTGTTCATTGTTGAGAAATCTGTTTGGTATGTCCATGGTATCAATTATCGTCATTGTATTTACCTCGTGAAATTAAAACCATCGGTTTAGGCGTTATCACAACACCAAGGTAGCTAGCAATGATTAAAAATCGACAAACTACTTGTAAAATTAAACTGAAAAATGTTGTCCTTGTCCTTTCATAGTCGAAAATCACCATTGCAAGATGGGCGCCTTGCCTTTGGTGCCAACGTGTAGGCGCCATTTTGGGCGAGAGGCGACCCCTGCTGGGCGTCTGAAGAAACCTGACGGGGCATTTGTTCGCTAACGACGCTTCCGGGCAGGAAGTGCAGGGGAATGAATGAGAGGGGCAGGGGAGGCCCGCAGACGCAACATGGGTGTAAACTTTCCCCTTGCTCTCCATAAGCACTTCCTCGTCGTGCTCAAGCACCCCACGCCAACAATGGTAACAATCGCCATGGCCTTTGACCTCTCGGTGATGGTGGAAGCAGCGGGGGCCGATTAGCCAGCCTGGGTCTTAATTGCTAATTACTAGCTTGCCTAATTTCGCTCAACACCCGATGGTTATCGTTGGTGATTGCAACGTCTGGTATCTCTTACCAGGGCTTCGAACTTGTTGCACGGTTTTCACCCACCATGCTAGAATATTGAGAATGCCTTTTTTATTTACTTTTTGCTTGTAACCTTTTCAAGCAAATTGTGAAACTCGAAAGTTGTGAAGAATAGTTTGTTTCAAATGATTTCAATGAATGAATCGATGCACGGCTGCGCCTGTTGGGTTACTGGAGTTCGAATTTGCCGCTTAAATGCGTGAGTGTTAATTCGTTGAATGGAGTCACGTGCCCGTGTGCGAGGCGGTGGCTAACGAGGTAGCCATGGCTACCATGGAACATGCAATTGCTTATTCAAGATGGCGGAATGTATCTCAAGTAAACTAGAATACTGTTATTGATAAACTATTTTGTGAAATTCGAAAGTTGGGATGAATAGTTTGTTGCAAGTATACAGATTGTTTAGCAAATGCAATTGGTTGTATTACTCATGAAAACAAACTAAAATGCCTTTAATAACCTAGGTCTGAAAACAACAAGTTTCCGAAATACAGGTACAGTGTACGTGATCCCCAAGAACTCACATGCACAAGAGACAAGCACTGTATCTCAGAAATGGAACATTTTTGGACCTAGGTTGTTAGCCATTTTTTTGTTTGGTTATGTGAGTAACTTTTTTTATTTGAATAAACGCCTGGAAATTTACCGAAAACCAATGCACGTGTTAATACGTGTGTAATTCAGGGAATAGGGCTCCTGTATCTCGGAAATGGGCCATTCGGACATACACTATTAAGGACGTGGGTTTATTTTCATGAGCACTACCAACCTTTTCATTTGTGGCCATTTCGTTTGGGTTTTATGGAGTTTGAGTTTGCCGCTCGAATGCGTGAGCTTTTGATTCGTTGAATGGAGTCACGTGCCGATGTAATAGGCGGTGGCTACAAGGTAGCCATGCCAACCATGGAACGTAAAATTCTTTTTCTCAAGATGGCGTAATGTATCTCAAGTAAGGAGACCATTCTTTGGTAGTTATTATATTGGCAGTTCCAAACAGCGATGTTTAAATTGTATTTTCGACGTTAAATGTTTTTGAAAGAAAATTGTGTAATTGGTGACTTCGCCCATCAGCGGTTCTCACGCTGACCAACGGCTGTTGATGGCTGAAATCCCACGTCCACTTTCTCCATTGACCTCAAGAAGGCATTTTTCATGTTTGTGGTTCGCGACAGTGCGGAGCATTTTTTTCGGAGCCAACGCAGTGTCTGGTGAGCATTTAGGTAGACTTTAATTATAATTTATGGCGATTTTCGGCACCGCCCGTCCGATTACAGCCTGATTAGCGCTGACAGCGAGTGCATCAGGGCTGGTCAATCGGGATGAATTTTGCGGCTTCACCTGAGCGGATCAGAGCGATAAAATTGCTGTTTTATGGCAACGATTTCCGCCTAGATTAAATTTCGGGTGCACGACGCGCACCGATTGAATTTTAATTGCGACACGAACCAGGTCCGCTAAGCTGCTCATCATTTATCAAGCTTACGGTGCCTTCTTAGACTTAATCAGTTTCCGAAATGCACTTCCTACGGGGAAATGGCCAAAGGTCTTCTCACCTGAGCTACCCTTAATGTGGTTCGTGAATATTCCATTACAGGAAATTCTTAATTCGTAAAGATAGTGAGGAGTGGACAACGTGGAAAATAAGGCCTTTGAGGGGATATTTGTCAATTTGGGAAATTGGATAAATTCCAGCTTCCCAAACTTTTTCCTTTAGTACCAACAACGTCTTACCAGAAGGTCCTTGTTACCAAAAACTGCTGAGCAGAAAGTCCGTGTTACCCAAAAATGCTTAGCAGACAGTCGTTGTTATCCAAAATCAGGCCCTTATCAGGTCACTTTTACCGAATTCACGCAAAAAAGATGTCATAAAAAGATGTCACGCAAAAAATGTCATAATCCTTATGACATTTTTACAGGCCTGTTCCACTCGTGTAAATGTCAGGTAAATTTGTTTTAAAACCTGGAAAAATCAGGAAAGTTGAAAATTTATTTCGGGGAGGGAGTTCAAGAGAACTACTTTTTGAACAATTCTACAGGTCAGTCAGTTTCGAAAACATTGGAACAGAGAAGGGCAGAATTAATTAGTCGATTAATTTACAACGTAATGAATGGTACTCGCGTGTTCATTGGACAATTAAATTGTCATTAAGTCATTGGATGTTCATATATCGCCTAATTAACTCTTCCTCACCCTGATCCATCTTACTCTGACTTCATGACCTGAAATGTTTTATGAGACAGGGTCCTATAGTCCTAATGCGCTAATTTCACACCAGAAACTATAGATGATATGAGGCCCTCTACATATTTGTGTATTTTAACTAGCGCCCTACTAACATATTGTTTGTGAAGCACCCTGTATGAGTAGGTTGTCCAGCATCTGTGCAGGAAAGATGTCATAATTTCTGATTGAAAGAATATTTGTTACGGAGTATATAACTAGATTACAGAACTTGAATTTGTTTCTGTGAAAGAAAGCATTTAGATTTATTGTAATTTGACGAAGATGAACTTACTTTATGCACGCTGCCTACATACAGATCCTCCAATTATTTTCTGTATTGTCTGAGCGTCTGTTCAACGAGCAGAAGTACCTAAATTATAACTAAATGGAACAGGCTTCCACTTTATAGCACGTCCAAACTGTCAGCTTTTAATGAGGCATTGGAGATAAACATCTTATTCGATCGGCTCGGTAATCCACATAGCTCATTATTCATTCGCATGCGGTGCTTTTGCATTTTTTATTAGGCGTACAATATTTTAAACCGTCTGACAAGACGTATGCATCTCTTGCTAGGAGAGGTTGCGAGCTATAGCGGAATGAGTTTTTAATGGGACGCCAAGATTTCGCTGTTTATTTGCAGTATATTATCGTCATTTGATACTCGATAAAAGAGGCAAGCAGCTCGCCATTTACCGTGGCCATATTTTAATAATTTTATCAACACCTTTTAATGGAATCTTTGGAACGAATCCAGCTTATCTCGCTGTTTGCTCAACGATGATCCGACCCCATGGAAATGAAACATGGCAATTGATATGTTGAAGTGGTCGTTACTACCATTTTTCAAAGCAATTCAGGGTGTCTATCGGCTATGAAAGTCTTGGACTAGTCAAGAAATGAAATTCAGGTCATGGAAGTCATGGAAAGTCATAAAATTTACATCAAGGTTATGGAATTTTTGCCATTCGTTGATTTACAAAATCAGTATTTGGGTTAAAATTCATCATTTGTCATCCAGTTTCGAATTATCATGTCATATTGAATTGTGATATGGAATGTTACTGATAATCGCTATTTAATGTTGACATAAAACTTGGGTGGTCCCATACTCTAAGAGGCATTGAACATTTTTTGTATTCTTGGAAAAGTCATAGAATTTGCAATACCAAATCCAGTAGACACCCTGAAATTGCACGTTTCCATAAATTGGTGATTGAAAACATTCCAAATTTAAGTGGTTTTTAACTCTGTGCTGGAGAACGTATTCAGTTTATTTATCATATATATACCAAATAAGAAAAAAAGAATTCCGTATTCTGTATTTATGTATTTACATGTACGTATACATGTTTTACTTAAGGCTCTCACTGTAATAATGATATTTCTAATCAATGTATTTTGGGAAAGTTGATTAAGTTCTATTTAAAGAGATCTAGTTTTTTAGAAAATATAACCATCGGGTATCCCCTCATTTTGTTAATATTTAACTTATGTTAAGAAAGGAGAGCAAAGTTAATTATTTGTGAGCTAGTTTAGTTGAAAATGTTACACATTCGACGAATCAGGTATCAAAAATCGTGCAGTTCTTTAACGAAATACTTTCAAATCTAATTTTAAATGTCAACGCCACGGAGTTATGCGCTCTGCTAATATTAAAAAAAATACATTACTGTTATGCTCACAATAGTGTTTGCAAAAATCACTAAAGCTAGACACATTAGCTTACCAACCCCCCCAAGATTTGCACACTAAAACAAGATTATTCAATAAAATGACATAATCCTTTTAGTATTTTTCCATCTGCCAGTTTTCATGGCGTGTAAATATTTACCTCATTTAAATAGGGTTATTCACATTTTCTAACAAGTCGTTATCTAAAGGTGACATGAAGAAAGGCATTTTTTTCATTATTAAATTGTTGACTTTTCAAACGAATGCATGTCAGATCTTATTTTTCTTTCAAATGTCAGTCTACGGATTAAGCGGAAATTGTCTGAATATTTTGATGTTTAAAAGTATAGCAAATTGGGACAAGTTTAACAACCTTGCTTTGTGTTGAAACATGCACAAAAATGTCCAGGACGTAATCCTTTTCATGAGTTTGTAATTACATGAAGCGGTGAAAATATTTACAAATATCCCAAATTCGATGCCTTTGGGGAAATATTTGAAATAATAATTCATAACAACCATTGATGAAGATCAATTCACACTACCCAGTCAGGGTGGCAAACAAGTCCTAGGTCCTAGAAGTATTAAAAAGTATTACATATTCAAAAAAAAGTTCTGAAACGATGACAGCTTTTAGCTTGGTACAGTTGCAGTTTAACAACACTGCATTTACATGTACCTTGGTTCAGGTGCAATTTAACAACACGACCTTCAAAGATTAGTCTTTCAAGTGAAAGATTCTCATAAAAATTGACGATGTGTTTCTATCACGATACTTATGTGTTCTGGAATAGTATACACGTATAAATATATTACATGTATATAGCATTTCACGCTTGCTGGGCTATAAATTCGTTCCCACTAGGCTAAAGTGTTGATTAATAATTCGAGCCTTATTGCTTGTCTGCCCAATTTGCTTTATGAAACATGGATAGCACTTTAGTCTGAAATGGTTCACACCAGATTAGACGTAGGCTACATGTAGATGAGCTGGTTCTCTTCCGGATTTGCCACGGCTTCGTTAATGAAATGCCAAATTTTCAAGGGAAATCTCCAAGGTGGAAGAAACTATCCTCAAGAATCCCAAGCGTATCTTAGCGCAGATGCGAAGGCCTTCATTTGGTGTTAGTTTTTTGCCTTCAAGACGTAATGATCTCTCAAAATGTACTCCAGCATTGGCGTTGCTTCAGTTAAATAATAATGATGCTCCAATTTCCAAAGACGTGGAAGAATGCTTCCGGATTCTTGAGGGAATTTCCCAGCAGCCAAACGGCAGTCTGTTGCCTGCTAACTGCAGACTTGCTCGCAAACAGAGTTTAGTCAAAGTAATTACATGTATTTATATACACACAACTCAGATTTAGAGGGCTTTAATTGACCTTTTTAGCAGCATCGGTTGTTATTATCATTGCCAACCTATCGTGGATACAAATCATTTTAAACAATGTTTGTAATGGGATTTCTAAACAAACTACTGTAGATCACGGAATGGATTTAAATCCTCATTCCTGTATATAACCTTGTGTAAGAAATAACTTCCCAAAAAAGGGCGTCACCAGAAATACTGATGAAATGGTATTAATGCGGGCCTTACATGGTCAATAATAATGTCAGTTTCAACAAATACTGACAGTAATACGGACTGTGTTAGGGACGGAGCACTGGTGTGGATGTCTCATTCTGAATACGGACGATTATCCAAATTTTTAGATAACTTGCTGCACGTGTCGAAATATTGACAGTAACGCTAACCATGTTAGGTCCACTAAAGTCTAGTTTTTTAATGTTTATAACGAAACGATTACTGCAAGTGTATTTTTATTTTTTTGGAAAATTTGATAACAAATGTTGAATTTTAGTCCACAGTGCTACAATGTTTGGTAATTGAAAAATAACTTAATACTTAAAAAAAATTCTGGCAGAAATGCAATTGACTGTTAGTCTTCTTAGCCGTTAACATTAATCTCATTATTATCTGCTGTAGGAATATTTTTTAAGTTTAATATTAGAGTACAGTTTTTGGAAAACAGGGTGTCTAAAATCGATAGTGGTTGTGAAATAATAACAAGTTAAATAGGGATGTTTTTGTTACCCATCTAAAACATAAGCGAATTGGTGTTAATTGTTGGTAATTATTCATGTACACCAGATTGCAGATTTCAGTGGGATTTCAAAGATTCCAGTGGGATAAAAAATCTCAATATTTCAAAAAATTCAGTGTGATTTCAACCAACATGTACACCAGATTTCACAAGTTGCCACAACCTCGGTTATACAGTGTAGGTAGGGTAACACAGCTTCATAAACATGTTCTCAATATGTTTTCTTGCAAACAACATCTGTGAACATGTTAGTTTTGCACGCACGTCATTTTCATGTTCTGTTTCCAAAGTGCTATTCTGGTGGCTAGATCTTGGTATGGCTGAAACGTTTTCAACTGCTCGCAGCATCTGCTTGACCTTTTAGCCGTAATGAGCCATAAATTTGAGGATCTAGACATATTTCATATAAGCTAACTCATCCTCTTCCAAACATTAAGAGGCCACCAGCGGTTTTATCAGCCTCTTAATAGCGAAGGAATGTGGAAATTTCTCTCCCTGATGCTCTTGGCAATGTCGACTCCAGAAACCTTCATGAAAAATGAGGTGGATGTGGCCAGGAATTATGACTTGAACACGATTTTAAATTTTGCGCTGGCACGGTTTTTATTTATTTAAAAAATCAAAAGCCTCGAGATAAAAAGTACCGCTGGGAGCTCTGAGGACGCTTAGTGTCATTGGTTATCTCATGGCAATATGGGATGCTTTTACTTTATCCACTTTTAACGAAAAGGGCATCGTGACTGACCTCACGACTTAAATGTGCCCCCTTAAAGCTAGTGTACTTGGCACACGTGCCAACCTCTCGCTGGTAGCCACGCCCAGCTCTCAGTGATGCCACTGAACGTGGTAGCCATTTTCCTTATTCAGGGTCATTGAAGTCATGAAAAAGTCATGAAATTTACATTAGGGTCATGCAATTTTTGCCTCTGATTGCTTAACAAAATTTGGGTTGAAATACATCATTTGTCATCCAGTTTTGCAAAAAAAAATTCCTACGACGTTTTTCATTTTTTAATTTTTTGCCCATTTAGCATGTCATAACTACATGTAGGGTAAAGGATGTCTGAAAATCACTATTTTGGGATAGCATAAAACTCTGGTTGGCTCCATATTCTAACAAGCATGGATTCTTTTTTAAGTCATGAAAAAGTCATGGAATTTGCAATACCAAACCTGGTAGACGCCCTGTTATTTTACTTGGTAGTTTTGGCGATTTAGATGAATTGAACTATTGCAACTCCATTGAAAGCAGCTAGACCTATAGCTTGTTTATCAAAAGTATGATTTCCCAACAAGTCGTAAGATTTTTGAAAATAAGAGTTTACATTTTTTCCGTTTTTTTTTTTCCGGAATTACTTTTTTAATTTATTAATGTTTATATGCCAAGGTAAACATTGGAGTTTCGTCAGCTTTTTCAGTGTTTGTAAAGTGACGGCCATTTTTTAACGACATTTTTCAAGTTTGATGTCTCGCATATTTGCAACACTTCAGGTGTTTAAGTAAGCCATTAATTTCGCAAAGAAGTACTGCCTATTTCAGACGACCTGTTTCAATAATTCGTAGCTTTTCGTTGAAATCCTTGAATGGAGACAATTAAGCGGATTATCGATTAGGCAAATTTCACTCCGTTCGTTAAGCTCAGGGAACACGAACGAGATAAAGTTGTCAACTTTAATCATCAAGAACAGTTGCGAAACTTTCAACGCGATTCTGCTAAGTGTTTGGGTAGCAAGATTTTTTGCCATCCAATTAATTACAGTGGTCCGAGGGAATTTTGAGTGGTTTGCATTCCTTCAAATCGCAATTCAAATCAATGCGAGGACATATCGAGGTTACTGTGGTTTATTTTGCCATTTCGTCAATTTCTTCAATTGTGGTGGTTTCCCAAACAACGAATTTCCTCGTTGTTTTGATACCTTTAACGGGAGCCTTTTTTCCCATCCTTAATTGAATTACAGCCGTAATGCAATTCACTCGGGTAATGATTGAAAGCACAGAAGCTTATGGATTTAGTAACGGTTGACAAGTTTAGCCACGTAATTGTTGGCAATCTCGAAGGGGATTGGCATTCGGATGCTTAACGCGCTTGGACAATTTTTAAACCTTGTCGACATGTTCGCAGAACCGACTTTGTCGAAATTAATTTGAAACGCTATCTTTTCTCTCACTGCTGCCATGGCTGAGAATTGATTTTCGTCGCTCGGTTTGCTGAGGATTTGCCGCTGACAATTGCAGTGTTTCACTCGAAATAGGAAAACGTTTGCCATAAATATTTATGAGATGTTCAATAAGTTCAGCTGCTTGATATCTTAATTGTCGCTACAATGGGGATTTGTCAACGAATTTTTTCATGGAAAACCCTGGAAAGACTTTGACAAACTAGCTTGGGAACGTTCAAGTATTAAGTCATTCTTTTGGGAAGGGGAGAGCCACGCAGTCAAATTGTGATCTAATTTTTATTAAAAGTTCGCTGAATTCGAAAAGAAACTTTGAGGGACTGAAAATCCCGAAAACATGATGTCTATCTTTGAACGCCCTTCTTCTTGGCATATTTTGTTAGCAGCATCGGTTTTTATTATTATTCCAACCTATCGTGGATCTTTAGGACATTGTACACCTACATTTATCCTTTAAACAATGTTTATAATGGGATTTTTAAACAAGCTACTGTAGATAACGCTGTAGAGAATGCATTTTAACCTTCAGTAATACTGATCGTCTAAGAGGCACAGTACTGATACCTGTAGATTGATGGTCCATTCTGATTACCGACGAATATCCGAATTTTTAGACAATTATCGGACAATTTACAGTCATTATCGGACAATTTACAGTCATTATCGCCAGATTATCGTATAATCGTGTATTGTAACAAGAAAGACACTGACCCTATACGCCAAGAGCATGCAACTACTGTATGTCATTTGCTACATTGTAACAAGAATTTGATACAGAACATTCTCGTGACAAGTAAAAGAGCCCAAATGGCAATGGCGTGAAGATATCATAACGTCGGTATGCCAATAACGTGTTTTTGACAGGTAAATTATGTGCACAACATTAAATCAGTTTTAACGTTGTTTAAGTATTTTACTTTGTAACAAATTTTGCAAGTTGTCATGATGCAGGCCAGATCATTCAAATATACCTCACTTAGACGTCGGTATTCTTCGTAAAACTAATAAACTGCTATGCATATTCTGTAGGAAGGAAAACAATGTTCAAAAGTGCAACTGACCAAAATAGGCAAACGTGAGTTTTGGCTATTTTTTCACCAGTTATTTTATCGAATTTGGGACAGAGTTCTGTTTACTTGTTTACTCCGACCACTGCTCGACACACGATATACGACCCCAGAAACGCCAAGAATTTTCTGGCCCCGCCCAAGCGTTTAGAGTGGGTACCATGCAATCCCTCGGGTAACCTCTGCACGAAAGCCCATGAAATGTCGCTGATATTTGACGCCCAAAATGGGGTTCCTGCAAGAAAACCATGTTTGACACGCGAACATGCTGTTTGTTTTAATGCCTCACCGAGTACCTTCAACGGTATCACAACCCAAAATGAAATAAAATATATTTTTTGATATCAAATACGAATTGACCCAAATGTCGCGTATTATTTACACTATATAAACGCCCCACTCTCACTACCAGTTCTATAGGGTGTCTATCCGCCTAGATCTGGGAAAGTCAGGCGAAGTCATGGAAATTCCCATAATGTCTGGAAGTTTTTTTGTGGCGCAAGTACTTTGGTTGGCAATTCGTGTCTCTAGAGTTACTGACATGTTAAATGTAATCTAAAGCTTTAGTATTCTATAAGCCTGGTTTGGTTTACACTTACTGCAATATGTCCAGCTCCACCATTGAAACTATGAAAAAGTGGGCCTATCCTAACGGCTCGAACGCTGGCAATTGCTTTGGATACAATCAAATCTTGAAAGGAACGTGCATAAATACAGGATGCAAATCGATTGACTATACATGCAATCCGTGTACATGGACTTAGTTCCTATTGCTAAAAAGTTAATGGATTCGTGAATGTTTAAAAAATATCTGAAAAACCTGGAAAAGTTAGGGAAATTGATTTACTTTTAAAAAGTCAGGGAATTTCAACAAAGCAATAACAGATTTTTCATAGTATTGGTTAGCACACAAATCAAGAGACGACAAGCAATTCTGGAAAAGAACTTAAGTAAACTAATCTAAATTTGCTGTTTCTTGATAATTTGTGTTCTCCCTCCTGTCTAAACGTTTACCTATATACTGTAATAAGCAGTAGATATAGCATTCCTTCCATTGGCATGTCATATTTTTTGAATTTTTAGTGGCAGGGGGTCAGTAAATTTCTTTTAAAACCTCAGGATGTACATGTACGCCCAATGTTTATTCAAAACATCCATAAAATTAGACCCACAAATAATACATTTCTACATCTTAGGCATCACGACCTTTAAACCATGCACCAACCAGCCAGCTATGTCATGGTTCATACCGTCATGGAAAGCCAGGGAAATGTGGATATTTAGCCCAAAAAGTCAGGGAAAGCAGGCAACGCTCTCATGTTAATTTTAACACCCATATCATTTTTTTAGTTTTCTTGTGGTCTAGTTTTTGTAAAAAAAATTTGCCTACGGCGTGCTCAATTCTAAAATATATGCGGGGCCACGGCGATTGAAAATGCGATTTTTTTTTAAATATTAGATGAAAATTGTGAAACAAGTCGGATACATGTATATGCTCGTGAAAAAATTTAAAAATATTAGATGCATGTACTTGAATGGGCAAAATGTGGAAAATAAAAATAAGTTTACTTATATGTGATATTTTTTATTTGATATGTCAAGGAAATTGATCAGATTTGGTCAGGGAAAGTCAGGGTACGTTCATGGAAATTGAGTTGCAAATTTTGGTATGAATCCTCTGTTTTGTGACCCTCTTGAATAGCCGAATGAAATTAGTCGTCGATATCTCCTTCATTCCCGTTTGACATTTGGCAAATTGGCTTCCTGGATGTGCTTCATAATCATGGTTATTTACCTTTTTTTCGTCGGTAATGCGATGCGTGGTTTTCGGACGTCGTTTTGTGCCACATTCGCCAAAACGCAGAAACTGATTTCGTCTACCACTTTTGTTGATCGGGGTCTCTGCTTCTTGGTTTTCTTATCGCAGCCCAATCCTGCAAACAGCTAAACAACTTTGTTTTTCGCTCCCTTATCGTACCCCCCAATCTGGAATGGTAATGAATAAGGGAGAACTGGGGCGGATTGGACGCCTCAGTCATATGACCGCAGAAATCTCCCCATTTGTCGAAAATTTGCGGTTGCATTTATGAGCCTTACGAGCATTCTCCGAAAATAGATTTGTCTGCTGGATTTCTGCAGTTTACTGCTCTCCGGCTCTGTACATATACATGTACGTGTACTTGGGCTAAGCACATGCACGTGGCTTCAAAGATGGCTTCGAGTACGTCTGGCGTGGTTTTTAAAATAACTTAACGCTGAGTGCGCTGGAACGAGTTTTTAGCGCCGTACCATAGCGGATAGACATTTCTGAACATTTGTATCCTTAACACATGTTGTCATACTCTCACATGTGTTATTATTGTCTACTAGACAGGTGGGGCAGGAATTTGTGCACATTTAGTCCAGGGACTATACTGTAGTAGGAAATCAGTAATGAAATTGCCACTTTTAAGTATCTGTTTGCTGTTTTCTTATGAAAATTGTTGTTCTAGCTCTTGTTTATGTAGTAAGTAGTGAATAGCATTCGTTAGATTGGCATAGGCATGTCACTATGACATTGTTGCCTTTGTAGTGGTCAAGGGGTCAGGGTAATTTGATTTGATAATGTGAATAGGCTAATAAGAAAACACAGCAATTTTTCTTGAAAAAGTTTTTTGCTGACCTCAAGGTAGTTGGAAAAAATAATTTGAAGAATTTGATACTTTCATGCAAAAAAATGTTGAAAACAAACTTTATAAAAGTTTCAACGTAACATTGGGATATTTTCCTAATTTCTTATTGTTATTTTCATAGGTATGGCAGGACATTATAAAACATGTTTATGTTTCTAGAGAGCATGCATTTGTAATAATGAGCAAGACCATCTTGAGACCTTTAAATAAGAGCATGCTGTTGTAGCCTTTTTCCATGGTAATTTTTGTTAAAGTTGTTCTGAAGTGTTCATCCCTTATATTTTATGGCCTTATAACACTCGTTGAAGTCAACTTTTATAAGCTTCTTCCTACTATTATCTACATTCTTTTGATTTTCGAAACATTTTTGAACCCTCGTTTGATAAATGGTCATCGTTAACCAACAATTGGCATCTTTTTCGTAAACTAGCACTTTGTAATGCCGAGCCAGCTCAATTTGAAATTCAGCGTTTTCCCTCCGTCGAAATGCCAAGATCGAGAATTCATTTTTATTACAATTTTTATGGCCCCTTTGCTTTTTAAGCACTAATTTAATTGCCCGGGTTATAATTAAACGTGGAAGAACCCGAGTTAATTGAATGCGAAATTGCTCGAGTTAATTGAATTTTCATTATTGCATTTAACCATCGATCCACATTAAGTGGGCTGGGTGCGGCGCAAAAGCTAAGATAACTTTTATATTCTATAAATTAAAAAAGATACCCGGAAGCAATGCGTGGAATTCTGCTGTGTTTTAGGCGACTGACCCAAAGACCATTTTGTTAAGCCATTCCAGACTGAAAATTTGTTTGATTTTGATTCACGGTGTTGTCAGAGACCCAGGAGCAGATTTGAAACATTTTTATGCTAGAAGTTTGAAACAGTTAAAAAAAAAATGCCGCTGCCATAACCACTTAATATTACTCGCCTTGTTTGATTTGTAGCGATAAGATTACCCACCCAATTTGTTTCCAACCACGAAATTACTACCTCGTTTGTTTTTAAACTTGAACTTATTACCATCTCACTTGTTAAACCACGAAATTGCTCATCTCATCCGTTTTTAATAACGAAATGACCACCTAATTTTTTTTACCACAAACTTACAGCCTCGCTTGTTTTAACCACGAAATTACCCATTTCGTTATTATCAATTTATCATAACCTTTTTCCAAATTCAATTACCGGTACATGTAGCTCCAAATATAAATTGAATTTGTTTCCTACCCTGTAATTAACCACCTGATTAAAAACCTATTTTTCGACTTACTCGGTTCTAAAGTAGGCCTACACACCTATAGTAGGATATGTTTCAGGATAAGAGTGCTAAGTTTCACTCTGCCCTCTTGTGGACGTTTTGAACCTATTAATACGCCTACTATACTTTCTAATGAAAACCATGTTAGTATGTGCCCGAATTTCTACACGCGCAAGTGGAATTCTGACTTGTTCGTTTTTTATATTTTGCGAATTTTAATTGTTTCTATTATCTAGGTGAACTTTTTTTTTAAATACTTATGAATATTTTATAAGTTACAACACTCAATAGTTACACTTAATGACTGCTTCAGAGTAATAAATCTTCTCTATAATGCCGATAGAGGGGAGGGTGAAATTGAGCACTTTTAACCTTAACATGATACGTACATGTCCTAACCAAGCCATTTACCAAAACAAACTGAACTACATAAAATGAAACCTTAATTTTGTCCCTATTCTGAAATAAAACAGCCATGTTTTAATACCGTTTTCCTATTATTGAACCACAAAGTTTTATTCACTCAAGCTGGTGGTGGCTTTCTGGATTATGTTTGAAAAATCCAGCCATGAAATTTGGTTGGGAAGCTGAATTTGACTAAGAATTTGGATCACGTGCTGGGCTGCTCGTGTTTTCGTTGTTCCTCGTGCCTGACGCTTTGTAAGATTGACAATTATGGGGAGATTTATTATCCACCATCTTGATATGACAGCCATTCATATCCAGACTTGGCTTTGCTACCGTTATAAAAATTGATTTTTTTTTGCCAAAGGATTTTTGCACGGGGAATGTAGGGCAAGCCCGTGTGGTACACACCCTATCTCCCAGAATTGATCCGTTTTCAGTTTTTCACCACGTTCGGTGTAAATGGTGCGAAAACTCGCCGAAAATGAGCAGATCAAGAGCTAACCTTGTTGGTGCGTGCTCAGCACATCACTCTGTGTTTTCAGAAGTTCTGTAAGCCAGATATGAAATATGAGCTCGGCGATATCTAATTTTCGTGACGTTTGCAATCCAAAGTTAGGGCTCGGTTCGGATTTCTGCATGGGGCGATGATTTGTGAGTGCATGTGTGTAAATTACATAAGACGGGTAATAATTTTGGGTGTGGTTCGGCATTTTCCCTGCTATAGCTTAGACGCTTTGAGAAAGTGGGCTTCTCCTAAAGGCTCGTGAAAGTGGTGGTGATTGCCTGGTGGTTAGGGCGGCTAAATAAATTCCGGTGGTGCACGGTGTCCACCAGTCATTGACGTCATGGAAAAGTCATGAAATGAAATTCAGGTAATGAAAGTCATGGAAAACTCATGAATTCAGGTCATGGAGGTCATGGCAAAGTCTTGAAATTTGCTTTAGTCATGGAATTTTTGCTATTGATTGATGTACAAAACAAAAATTTGGATTTAAATTCATCATTTGTTTTCCAATTATGCAAAAAAAAATTGCCTGCTGCGTTTTTTTGGCCAATGATAATGTCATCACTGTGATAGAGGATGTTTATGAAAATCGCTCTTGAAAACAATTTCAAGCCATGAAAAAGTTATTGAAAAGTCATGGAATTTGCTGTGGCAAATCCAGTAGACACTGTTGTTTATATTAGGTTAGGTTAAATCCAAAAAAAGAAAGAAAAAAACGAAAAGGATAAATTCCAATAGCTACATGTATATGATACAGTAGGATTGAAATACATATGCTGTGCCAATTTGAAGCAGGGCATATTCCGAAGTATAGGCTTATCCTACATTTTGAGCTCCTACGAATCCTGATATGCCTTAGATAAGCTTAAAAGTCATTAAAACCTACTCAAAGGCTTTAAAATACTCATCCTCAATCCATAATCTAGACTAGACACATGTTTTAGATCATCGCAAAAATACGGAATGAATTGCGCATGAATTACAATTTTGACACCCAACAAGAACAATTTGGAAATCCGCCCTGTTACCTGGCCTACTTGCATGATAATACAAAATTGTTATTTCGCTAGAGATTGCTGAAGATAACTCTTTGAGAGAGACTTTGGTGATGGGCATTTCTCACAGGGCGTGGAAAATGTCACATTGTGAAGGATGGTAGGCTAATGGTGTTTATCATTATTTACCATAATTGAACCACGTGTGCTATTAATCTCAGGTAAAACCATGGCCAGTGAACCATTTCCAAAACGGCTTTTAGCCTAACAAACTAGTTTCGATAGAATCGGTATGTGGTGAGGATTGACCAGGAGGCATTGTGGGTGTCCCATTATCTTTGCCCTGACAATGATAAACTTATTCAAAACTGTTTTACAAGCAGTGAATATTCCGAAATAAACTCTGTAAAAGACGTGTTATTTGTCAGGCACTGACATGTGTCTGCTAAGTACACGTCAAAGACATTTTAAATCATTCCAAATTGATATGACTGGGACATGTCCCGTGTTTTTTGACTGTATTTAAAATGCTTTACATGCTTATGCATGTACAACTGGTGTGTTGAGGACATGCAGCAAAAAGTTTAAAAAAAATTGTTTTTTACACGAACGTAAATCTGTAAACATCCAACCATGCAAACCATTTCTCTTTCAACGTTACGGTTTCACACACAGCCTTACAAACGTGTCGGATTTTGCTACTTTTAGTTTTTGGATGAAAACCAGAAGATATTTCACTTTCTCAGATAGAAGTGTTTTGATAACGCTGACTTTGATAGATGGTGGAATGAAGCAAATCTCGCTGAGAGAAAAAGGAAAATTCAAAAATTACTTACTCGGGACATTAGAAAATATGCTCTGCCTCCAAGATTTGCTCTCCCTGAATATGAAATAGGATTGAAATCAAAAACATAGACACGTTGACGTGATTCTGCCGCTTGACAAATTGTGCTTATTCGTGGAGTTCCAGATAGTGCTTGCGAATGTTTTGAAATACATAATGCGCAAAAAGAAATGCTTTGAAAGCATGTGTATTGCAATGCATGAATATCCCAAAAAACCTGGCCACGAATGCTATGCATGGGTGAGGCATATGCATGTACAGTAGATTTATCGATATCCTACGAACTGGAAAGTATGTTTTTTGAAAAATGAGAAGCTGAAATGACGTGAAAAATTGCCTGAAATGTAACATATTGCTACTAGAGAATGACCAAGTGAGACTGGACATCTCCGTGTTTTTACAAACATTCATCCATATCCAACACTATCATAAATGACGTTCATAAAAATGTGGACTTTTGACTCCTGGTTGGACAACCCCCTCCTTCTCTGTTGGAAGTTCTATTCCAGGATATACAGAAGTTGGATAAAATAATGGGAACACTTGCAACAGACACGTACATGTATCTTTCGATTAATTTGGTGGTATTAACCCTCAATTGGTCTTGGAATTGATGAACTTCATCTGCGCTAACGGAATTTCATCATTTTTCATATTTCATAATTTCATCAATTTCATTGAAGGACATATTCGAGCTGTTTTAGAGACATGTAATACGAAATTTGTTGACAAACCTCACTCCAATGCTCGAAAATGTTCAAAAGTTGAGGTTTTGCTAACCAGAAAAGATGTTGAAAGTTGTCCTGGGATAATTCAAAAACGTGGTTACCTAGAGGGCGACACCTACATATGAGAAATACGCATATGTAATCTGGATTTCCATTCTCGAGTGGGAAACACACAGCCATTACCAAGTTTGTAAAATTAGATATTGTTCGGTGTGTCTTCAGTGTTAGGGTGGGCAGAGAAACGTGTTTTAAAACCTGGAAAAGTCAGGGAAGTTGAATATTTCAACTTGGGGGAACCCTGATTAAGGTCACGTTGCTCATCTCTACAATTAGACAATTTCGTGAGTGGTCGTTATAGGAAGGTTTCGCCGTGCTCGGGAATTGTAAAATAGCACGTCTACTCTGTCTGAACCCGATCCCCAACTCTATAATCTATCACCGTCTGAGATTTTGTAAACGCTACCATCTTGGAAGTTGTGCTGTTGTCGCCATTTTGCAATTTTACCATCTTGTCATTCGATGTTAATCTTGTCAACACTCCTGCTATGGCGCCCAACCGGTGTTTTTGTCGTGGCAGAAATCGATAGCATTTATCGCGCCTTATTTTCTTACCATTAGGTTTTCAAAGGGCACCTTGAGCACGTGACGGCTTCTCGAGTCCTATCTCAATGTTATCTGCGGCCTGCAGGCACCTTCGTTTTTCCACTTGCCATTTCCAACTGTAATTTTCACATTGCTGTAAAATTCCATCGCCTGCATCCGACAACAATTCGCCATAAAAGAGCTCTCCCCCATCCTTCTTTGGCTCTCCAACAACAGCAACCTTTTTATCTGATCTTCGGAGGATCCAGTGTAAGAAGTACGAGCTTAGGCTTGATTAATGACTCTTCCGCTGGCTGTGTCCCACTGAGTTCTTTGCCCACTTCCAGGGGCCTTTTAGAGCCGTTCGTGAATAAACATGAGGGAAAAAAGATGAATGAAAGATGTATCATTGCTGATGGTGATGCCAGAATGTTTGCCATCCAGCCAGCCGGATCTTGAACGCTGCCTATCTGAAATTAAATGTCAAAACAGCCAAATGAGAACCGTAATGGATCTGCATGCCTTCCGACTTCAATCCAATGAGTGAACGATGGCAGTGCACAATTGCATCCTTGGAAGGTTGCTCGATGGCTAATCAATATGGCAATAGTGCAAGAATTGGTTGACATCGTCAGTGCGAACTGCATCATAATACTATTGTTCAATTAAATGAAACCAATCTTACGTGATCGATAAAATAGCCAATGGATTCTAACTTAAACGTCAGAGATATTCCCTACTTCCTCTTTGGTCAATGAAAATGTTGATGTCAGGTAGCAACTCAACTGAAGAAAAGTTGATATGTTGCTTGAAAATTTCGGAAAATGGCAAGGCTGCATGCTAATTTCCGCAGGATTTCAGAAAATGACAAGGCTGTATGCTAATTTCTGCAGGATTTCGGAATATGCCCTGTTGCTGCCCATAGCATAGACCATGTCTGAATGTGGGACCCTTCTAACGTCTCGAAGGCTAGCGGTGATTGCCTGGCGGTTAGGGCAGCTAAATAAATCGCATTTTAACCTAGCTTAAGTTAGGTAAGAATAAGCCCACATGGAAAGGAAATGCATTGTGAAATGCATTATGAATTGCAAAATATATTGCAAATGCATTGGTCGTTTTTATCGCAACACGATGTACATTTGGTAACGTAAACAAAAATACATTTCGCAACGCATTATGAAATATTCTGACTTGTGTATTTCACAATGTATTAGAAAGTACATACTTAAAAAACGTGTGCTGCATTTAATTGAATGAAATTGATGTATTTTTGAATTTCAAATTTTATTTCATTGCAAATTCTAATTTATTTATGGGTATTTTGGATGTTTTTTAATCGGAATTTTTTAAAACCTTGAAATTATGAAATTTAGCAAGGCTTAGCATTCTTCAATGCAAACGGAATATATTACTCAACATATTCTCCAATGCAAACTGAATACATTACTCAGCATATTCTTCAATGCACACGAACTAAGCTTACATTACAGTGTGTATTACACAACACATTCTCCAACACACATAATTCATTGCAATAGGCATACCATAAAGTATTACAAACGCATTTTCAAGTATTATTGTCAATACTGTTTGATACTAAATTCCTCTCAGTGACTCAATCTACAGACATTTTTAAATGTATTTTCCAATGCATGTCTTATAATGCATTTTTAAATGCATTGCCATTACAGCATATATACATGTGGGAACGCAAGACACAAAAACACAACTTGACAAAGGTTACAATGTGGGTGCTAGGAAAGATGTCGTTTTTGCCTTTTAGACAGTAGGGTGGACATACATGTGTTTTGTGCACATTTGGAGCAGGGAATATTCTGTAGTATATCCTTAATTCCAGCTTTGAAAATTCTGCCTTTGTACTAATATATGGAGTTTTTGTAGCCGTTTCAGTTGGCAGCTTCAAATAATTATAATACATGTATAAATTAAATGTCATTAGGGCGTATTAGTGCGTAGTTAGTGTGCTTTAAAAACATATTTTAACATTTGTCTATCTTCTTCCAGTGATTTGCAAGGGAATAACATTACTCTGATTCGAAGAACCGACTTCGAGGGATTGAAAAAGCTACGTATTCTGTGAGTACAAAACTTTAAATTTCTTGTTTTACAGTATTACAGTACATGTACGTGATCGAAAATACAAACATTTGAATGCTGGTATGATGGTAAGGTACATGGATTCTAACTGGCATTTAATGTAAATTAGGCTGTGAAATGAAATCGTAGCTGACGTGTTTGGTATTAGGGCTTTATGGAATTCTTATTCAATTCAACTCAATACCCTACTATCATTAAGTGAATATGTGATATTGGGGTGTAATCCACCAACCTAATTTATTTGGCAGTTAGCACCGCATTAGGGTGGACACCCATCGTCATTGTTAAATTGAATTTCTTGAAGAGAATTCCAACGTCTAATGGGACTGACACTTTCTTGTTCACATTTTCTAACATCGTGAGGACGCCATACCGCCCATTGCCAGCCCCCTGGACTTATGACGAGTTGACCAGGTTTTTACCAGAACGAAAATGTTAACTCATTCACCAAATTATGCTGGGGGTAACGAGGGACGCCTTAGTTTTCCCCCAAATTGCGTTGCTTCAAACCCTGCTCGAAGGCCTCCATGAAATTCTTCAAGGGTTGATGGGGTTATCGTGGAGTAGCTCGCGCGCACTATGGTGGGTGTTGGCCAGGGTGTTCACCTTTGACCCCCGCAAACTGGGAAGTCGCCCCCGAAAGGGTTGGCAACAGGATTTGCCCAACTCCCAAATTGATTGCATGGGGGCCAACCCCAGGATTTCTCCTCGAATTGATGGACCTTGAAATCACTTCATGGCGATTAACTTGAATTATTTGGCAGATTTTTACGCTTGTAATATTTGAATGGATGGAGCAAGACGTTAATTGCATTAGATAAAATTGAAATTATTTTTTTAAATTTTGTGCATTGCCATGGTAGGCATATAACTTACATGTATGTCCAAATAGAACATAATGCAGGGTCCTCCAGACCTGGAAAGCCTGGAAATGTCAGGGCAATTTCAACATCCTGGAAAAGTCAGGGAAAATGAATTTACTTTGGAAAAGTCGGGAAGCTAAACAGTAATGATAAATTTTACATACTGTAGGGATGACAAGCAATTCCGTGGAAATTGTAATGAAGATGCCAATTCGCTGTTTGCGTTTGAAAATTCGTTCTATTTTCTGTATACATGTAGTATTCCTTACATTGGCATATGTCATATTTATGCATTTTCAGTGGTCGGGGTGGTCAGGGAATTTTATTTCAAAACAAGGAAGAGTCAGGGAAATTGGCATGGCCTTTAAAGTCAGGGAAAATGGATTTACTTTGAAAACGTCAGGGAAATTCAACAGATTAACCAATAACTATCTCTGTAAAATGTATTATTAACAGAAAAATCAAGGGATAACAAGCAAATCCGTGGAAATGGTTAGGGTGGTCATGGAAAGTTTATTTCAAAACCTGAAAGAGTCAGAGAAGTTGGATTAATTACTTTGAAAAAGTCAGGGAAGTTCAACATATTAATAATACATTTACATAGTTATTGGTTAACACAAAAATAATAGGATGACAAGCAATTTCGTGGAAATTGTAATGAAATTGCCAATTTTAAAAATTTGTTCCATTTCTTGTACATAACATTCCTTATATTGGCATATATCATATATTTTGCATTTTCAGTAATCAGGGTAGTCAGGAAAGTTTATTTTGAAACCTGGAAAAGTCAGGGAAGTCGAAACTTCCATGTCTAGGGGATCCCAGTAATGTCAATACGCCATTGATATGCACCCCCTAATTGCCAGCGCCATCTATTTGATTCTTCGGTAACTAGGGGAATTTCAAATGGGAATCTGGTACGCCCAGTAACTCGAATTTTAACAACGTGTGTACATCAGGCGGGTTTTAAATTGGTTAGGGCTAATTTGTCAAGACTGAATAAATGTGGCCGCTCAACCAGTAAATAAAACGTTACCTAGTTAAAATTGTAGTTTTTTTTGGTAGGAAAGCCATCGTAAATGTTCGCCGTATTTCACGACTGGCGTAATTTATTGCTAACTGACGTTCGAAATTGTTACGATTCTGACTTTCCAGGGTTACACTGTACGCCATTTTTTTGTTTCCTTGAGATTTAACGAACGTGTCTATTTTTAAATCACTTCTGATAGTCCTGGTTTTATAGGCTTCATTGCGTGACATTTAAATCTTTCGATGTGCTATTTCCCCTACCCAGATTGGGCAACTGCGCCCTCTGGCGACATCTGTTGTCACTTCTATCAAGTTAAACTTAAGTAATTCATACTTTAGTATATTTATTCAAATCTGAAAGTTAGTTGGTCCGAAAAGGTTTCCAAAATTGACAAATTTGAGACACATACTTTATTGATTTATCGATACTAGGTACAGCAGATAAGCGCAAATGGCGACAAAAGCATGCTGAAGATTTCAATTAACGTAGGTTGCACAAAACCCACTGCCACGGCCTAATTTGCATATTGAGATTACAAATGGCAGACAAAGAAGTCGTTATCCGGATTAGATGCTGGAGAAATCCTTGCCATTTTCAATGGCTGAATAAAGTATGTTTTCGTTTACATTATCTCCTGTTGGTAATGAGTTTGGACTTATGTCAGTAGCAGATTAAAGGATGGTATTTCTTTGGTCTTCCAAACGCAGGAAAATACATGTATGATTCAATTTTAATAGCTTGCGTTTAGTTGCCTATTTAGCCTGTTATGTAAGAAGATTACAGAATAATACCGAGTGTTGAAAATTCCTTAAGACGTCGTATGCGTGCGATTATGAAAGTGTTTTACCGACAAATAGGCAACTGTAACCATCCTTTGTGGGCTTCTTCAATTACTGTGATTTAATGCGAAGCTGATGATGCACAAAAAGGATTTTTTTCATGGGGAGAAATACTCTGGAAAAAATGAGTTTGAAATATTCTAGGAAAAAATAAGATCATTACAAATTTCACTGCACTTATTGGTTTCATTAACATCCACATGTGATGTGCCTATAGTTAGAAACCGAGTTATTAAAAAAATTCTGAACCTGCTTTGGAGAAATCGATTAGAAAGCATGATCAGAATGGGAGGCGTCAGGGTCTTTTGGTCATTGCACAATGCGTTCTAAAACGCAGGAAATTAAATATCAAGGCTCGAGGATTGAAAACACGGTTATATTAAAAACTCTGTAAAGGATTTAAATTGAAATAGAAAATGAAATGACGTTTTAAGTTGGTTCCCAATTTACTCGTTGAAAAAAAATTGGAAATAAAAAATGAGCATCTTGAGCTTTTTTATAGGTTTCCATTTGTGCCCCCTTGCTTAAAAGTTATTAAAAACGAAAATAATTCACATTTTTTTTCCATTATTGCATAGAGTAGGACATTTTTGCATATACAGTGTACAGTATTGCATAAGTAGGAAATTAAAATAAAACTTTGCAATGAGGAACTGCTGATAATAAAATACTGTACCCATCATTAACTCGCATCACTTTATATTCAGGTTGATTTAAAACCTTATTGAATCTTGATTATTGAAAAACGATTCAACTTGGAACATTAATTAACATAGTTATGAATTTTACAACATGAATGGGAAATGGAAGATTTGTTTGAAACCACCATATACATAGGGCGTTGTCTAAGAAAAATACCACAATTTTTTGGTGAAATTTTAATTGCATATACTTTCGCACAAACCAGCATTTCAGAATATTACTTAATTAACTAAAATAATAAACATGGTGACTACCAACTTGAAAAACCTGAAAACCTCAGGGAATTTATATTCAATCTGGGCAACCTGGAAAACTCAGGGAATTTTGAATAGAAATCTGGTATTTTTCAGTATCAGAATTGAATTTTGTGTTTATTAGTTAGGCTATATTTCTGATAAATCAGCACAAAAATAGTTGACCTTATAATCACTTCCATCATTCCCCTAAAATTCGATATTTGGGGTTAAGTTTTTCTAAAACACCTGCCTGTGGCTCTCCAAAATTAATCTAATTGTTTTACAAATGTGTGCATGTAAATGTTATTTGTATCTGGTTTTCAAAACAAAAATCGCCTATTGCATTCAGATCATTATTACATGTATTTTCGACAATTTCTTGTGGAAAATCCATTAAAATGCCATTACATTCGTTATTTCTGGTAAATCAGGGTTCGTACCCACCTGGAAAGGCAGGGAATGTCAGGGAAAATTGGCGTTTTTGCGGGAAAGTCAGGGAAATTTATTATAGAAATACTGGTCTGAGCTGCATTCCAGGGTTGGGGAATTTGTGAGTTGCCCATTTGACGAAGATGCAATTGCACAAGAGTTAATGGACCTGCAAAAAAAAGAAACAACGTTTAAATTG
>JAQGAF010001302.1:0-32715 GCA_034687865.1 Kryphioiulus occultus | reverse complement strand
TGAAAAGTAAGCAGAAACAATTATTTTTTAAATGCATTTGATTATAGCAAATCCTTTTGTGGATTGAGTTGACAATCAATATCGACTCGAGTTTTTCCAGCGTGTTGGGCGGTGCTAAGTTCGCGCCGTTTTCACGGACCGCCCACTCGAAATGATCCCTGGCTTCCGTTCCATTTCCCTGTTTTAGCATTTGTGTTGTTACACCTCATTTTTCCATTTTAATTATTGCAGCAACAAATAATGCGTTTGAAGTGCTGAAGAGAGCACTATAGCCGTAATCTGAAATTGGTGATGTAACGGATGCTGTTTTCTCCGGTTCCTAATGTGAGTGTGGGTGAGTTGTTTATTTTTGATTCTGCATGCACCAATTTGAAAATAAAAGATGGGAGATCGTCAGGGTGATTGGTGGCAAGGGAGAAGCACGCGTGTTATGTTGAGCGTCGTTGCTTTTGGCACCCAGACATGTGGTTATCAAAGAACTGGATGCCTATGTCACGTACGGTGTATTTATAACCCAATGCTTACAGTAGTTGCATCGATCCACAAATAAGATGCTAATGGAACTACTTTTTTACTGAGGGTATAAAGGTCATGTCAAGTTTATTGCGTGGAGGACACAGGTGCATACTAAGGGATTCTTAGCAATAGCCTCTTGTTATTGTATTCAATTTGTTCTCATCCCAACATAGCGCTTGTCTATTATTTCTCACTCAACCTATAGTCACATAAGCTGTTCTATACACAAGTTGTCAAACCATAATGCATATGTAGGGTCATATACATATGGAAGTCTGCCTCCTATGTAAAACGCATGCATAAGTACAATATAAGTTTAGGTCGTGTATCCCATCCCACTACGTTGGATGGTTGAAGGAAAATTGATTTTTGTGAGGGACCAAGTACCGCAATACAGGAAGGCTCTGGTGACGTCCGTTGGATGAAGACCGAGAGATCCTTACCCTTCCTCCAAGGGTGGGGAGGTTTAGAGTGCTCCTTGATAATGGTTCTCAAAATGAAGGTATCATGGACACAAGTTTTGGCGGATAATAAATTTAAGTATTTATTCATAATCCAGGCTTTTCTGTGTTGGACGAAACAAACCTGAATGCAATCATGGATGACACATATAATGCAGTTTTTATGTAATCCAAATGCAAAAAGGATGCAATCGTGAATGCATTCAAATGAATGCACTCAGATGAATGAATTTGTGCAGTGATGGCATCTTGATGCCATGGCACATTATTTTTACTGGGAGAATAAGAACTTCTCATCACACTTCTCTAGTGTGAAATGGGCGGTGAGCAGAGGGGATTGATTACATTCAAGGAGTTTCTGGGACAAAGTGTCAAGAGTAGTAAAGCACATTTTTGTCATTAGGCGTAACTGTTGCCTTCATTACAGCAAAGGCTATGATGTTAGCTTTGGCTAAAATTCATCATTTGAGAGCGTTTTTTTGCAAAAGCTATTTACTTCAATATTTATTTCACTACATGTATTAATTATTAAAATTCATTACTTGTGATCTAGATCTTCTAAAATTTACGTTCTAAATTTACCGTGTGTACAATTGTGTGAAATTTCTGTTGATTTCATGTAAAATTTGTGGAAAATGACCAAAAGGTTGTCAGGGAAAATGACCGAAAAGTTGTCAGGGAAATCGACTTGAGAATTTGAGTGGGAACCTTCTACCAAATTTAAAAAGGTTCATGTATGTTTACTGTAGATGGAACTGTTTCATATAAACATAGGGAGGCTAAATGCAGTAAATCACGTAAGCCTATTTCTATTTCCCCAACAAGTGAACACGTGCACTCAAAAAAACGAAATATCAGTTGACTGACATTCTCACGCTCTTGTTGAATCGGACCTATTTATAAATATTGGGAAGTCTTTTTTTACATTTTATCACATATTTATGAAGTTTCATTTTCTTTCCAGGCGACATGTTTTCAGTAAGAATAGTAAAAGTTGATCACTACATTGCGCCACCAGTGCGTGGCTTAGATGTTTGCTATTCAGAGTTTCGAAACTGCCAGCTAACCAAAGTCCCTGTTATCCGAATATTTGGACCTACTCCAGCAGGTATTTCAGATTGGTGCTAATGAGGGACATCTTTTACAAAGATGATTCTGGAATTAAACGAGATTTGTAATTTCTGAAATGTTGCCCTGCATTTTTTAAAATAATAAACATTAAACCATGTGCCTGTATACTACAATTTTTTTGTTTCTTATTTAGGCCAAAAGGTATGCGTTCATTTGCATGGAACTTTTCCATACATATACATTCCATATGATGGGACGGAACCAGCCGATCATTATATGCGACAGTTAGCTGCAAAGTTAGACCAGGCCCTAGCCACAAATCAAGCTGGGACTGATTGCAGCAATGCTCATTGGGTGCACAAAATCGAGCTGGTGTCTGGAATGTAAGACATTTTAATTGTTAATTATTTTCAAGCTGCATTTTATTGTGAGAATATAGTAAACATTTTTGTCTTTCCCTTCATTATTACTATAGCCCATTTTATGGCTACCATGCTAAAGAACACCAATTCTTAAAGATATATTTTTTAAATCCACAAATTATTGAAAGGTTTGTTATAAATTTAAATCAATGTAGGCAGTCCCCATTTCCCTAAACTAAAAACTTGGCAATCCTGAAAACTTGACGTCATAATGATAATTGTACATGTATAAATGTACAGATGAGAAATTGATCGTCAAAAAAAAAAATAGTAAAACAATTATTTTCAAGAATCTTGCTATTTGCTGCAATTGTCACAAGGCATCAAAGACTAGCATACGTTGAAGGATTTGGGAACTGCGTGCAGTTTGACTAAATAGCATCTGAGTTCTATATCTAACGTTTTTGATTGGTACTTTTCTTTTAGAGCCGTTGAATTATTGCAAAGCGGTGCTATTATGAATCATTCATTTCAGCCACACGAAGCTCACATCCCATACATTTTGCAGGCATGTAATTTTCACCTGCGTGACAGCAGTGTATTTTTAGATTATATCCCATTTTAATTGCAAGCTGTTGGATATCCTTATCATTTTTGCTGGTTTTCGTACAGGTGTTTGTCGATTACAATTTGTATGGAATGAATCTTATTAAATTCCAAAGCGTTAAGTTTAGACGGAAATGCGCAGCAAGTAATAAAACCTTTCTACTTAATTTTTCTTATTGTGATTATTTCGGGTAATTTTTAATCCTACAAGTTTGCCTGATTAATTTTATTTAGACCATCCCATGGGTAGCAAAGGTAGCCTTGATTTTCCCGATTCGTCTCATCTTTCAAATAATTCTACTGACTCTGCATGTGAAAGTTTTAAGCTGTGGGATCCTGACAATGAACCCAGGTAGTGATTTTGCTGATTTGTCAAACCATTGCTATCATTAAATTGTGATTGCTACTGAATTTTTAAAGAGTGAAAGGAGCATAGCTTAATCCCCTTAATTTGAGATAATTTTATTTTAAGTGCTTTTGCATCAGATGATTCTATAAAGAAACAAAGTACATGTGAATTGGAGGTGGATGTTTTGAACGTGGATGTACTTAATTCTTTAGATTTCGCAGGTTCTGTTTTATTATACTATTTTTATAACTTCAACTATCTTGTCCCATTTGGAGTTATTCATGATGCACTTGTTAAACCTAATAGGTTCTGACATGAATCCCGGAATTGCTGCCATTTGGGAGGATGAAAGACAGAGGCGGAGACAAAATAACCAGATGTCTCAGATTACACCGCCATGCTCACAAGGTGAGTTCTTACCAGATTAATAATGCAGTTTTGTGATGAATGTCTAGTATATCTTTAAATAATTTCTAATTAAGATCGTCAACCCACCATGAGTACCAGGAGTGAGATAGAATATTTGGAGAAAGTCAAGAAAAAAATTTGCCTGGTTGCTGACAGGTCTGTTATTGATGTTGTTATTTTGGAATAATTTTTTTATATGTTAACCACCACTTTTTATTTAGTCAGGAAATGTCAATTCTGAATGAGAGTCAAGTCCATGGCAAATCTGGAGTGGAAGCAAAATCATTGTGTGATTCTGACCTTTCTCTACTTTCTCAATCTCAAAATTCTACAGACTATATTGGCTTGCAAGGGACATCGAACGTTTGTTTTAGTCAAACCTCTAATAAAGATTCTGGTATGCAAAAATATGAACATTTAAAAAGTCTTTCAGTGGAATTATCTTTAATTTTAACTGCATTTTTCATTAATTTATTAGTTTTAGATGATAACGACTTCAGGGAATTATTATTGGATCTAATGGAAACTGAATCAGTAAATTCAGTGCATCATGACCATAGTCGCTCACCTACCCCGCCTAATCTTGCAGCCAAAGATGACGATGAAAATGATGAGATAATCATGTCCCAAATTATTCTGGATGATAATTTGGATGCAGAGTTGGATACTCATAACTCCACTGCTATTTGTGATAATTCAGCGTAAGTATTTCATTTATTGATTGAAATTTTAGGGAATTTGCTCGCATGAAATATTTTTATGTTAAATGAGTGTCGTATTTAATTTGTAGAATACCACGGAATGATGGTATTCCCCAGCTGGATGGTGCCAATGACCCTAAAGATGAATGTCATGGTAAATAATTCATACACTTGTTTTACTATTCAGAATTGTTGTACCTTTGATCTTCTTGATTTTTTAAATCATTTTTTAATTTATTTCGCAATTTCTCCTTTCCTTCCTCTCCAATAATCCCATTTTCCTTTTCTTGTACTATTTCATGTAAGCATGATTCTACAAAATTTTCAATTTGCTGTCATGCTGGTTTATATCATTGTTCGGGCACTTCAAATATGTTATCCTTCAAGCAGGTGCCTCTAATACTGTGTGTAGTGATAAGCCATCACCCATGAAAATACGTTCGTCACCACGAAAGATTCTCGATGAAGCAAAGTGCAATGTAAACTGTGGCAATGTTGTTCCTATATTGACTGAAAAAGACACTGAAAAATCAAAATGCCCAAATATCACGAACAATTTGAAGAGAAAGATTCCTGACTCGGCAAATACAGTATCCAGCACCGAAGGAATTAACAGTGACGTTGCTGCTTCAAATGACTCCTTGGGATGTGAAGTGAATACTGATTGTGCAACGGGAGAAAACGTTTCTCAAGATTTATCCGTGAGGCCAATATCACGCCTTTCTCTGCGTTCACATGCCAGATTGAAACTGGTGTATGAGGAGAGAAGAAAATTCATGAAGAACCTTCCCATAAGGCAAAGTTTAAGACAAATTATGAATTCGAAAATGTGCAAAGCTGATGGCAACAATTCATTGGCTTGTGGCGAGAATGAACCTGTTCCAATCCCACCATTAAATTCAGTGCCAACTAGAAGGACTCGTGCAAATGTAAGTGCAGTCACTGAACAAAATCTTTTTGAAATAAGTGGGCTTGGGGCTTCAGACCTTGTGCCTCGGCCAAGAAAATCTCGTCTATCACTTCGTCGAGATAAAAATGACTCAAAAGAAGTTCCTGAAAATGCCCATGACAGTGTTAACTATAAAGAACAAGAAGTGGATGATATTGAGGAGAATACCAGCGAATCTCAAGAATCAAATTTGCAAGGAAACTCGTGTCAAAGAAGCAGAGGCCAAGGAAAGCGTGGAAGAGGCAGAGGCTGTAGAGGAAGAAATTTACAGAATCCTGTGCTTAGCAACGATCTGCTTAAGTGTGATGAGTTAGCATCCAACAATGACGCCATTTGTGCAGCTGCTACTGATGTGAACTTGAAAAGAACCTGGTATAGGAGCAGACGAGGCAGAGGCAGGAACCAAAGAGCCAATCATGCGCCTAAGCCTGTCTTAGAAGTTTCCAAAGAAAGTGAAGAAACACCAAAAGAAAATGAACTTGACGATCAAGACTTGAACGGCCTTAATCAGACCACACTTTCGGTGAATGAGAACGTACCTGATAGTATTGAAGAAAAGCCAGGGCAACTAATATCCATTGATTCAGAGGTTTCTGTTGCGAGCAGAGCACGGAGAACAGGAAGGCTTTCCATCAGAGGCAGAGGCAGAGGTAAAAATCGGGGCGGAGGGGGCTGGAAAAGAATAATTCGTGACATCCTGGGTGAGAATGGGAAAAAATCAGTGTCTGAACCTCTAGCAGAAATGCCCAAGCAAGCAGAACCTGCTTCATCAACCGAAGAGTTTGATCCAAAGAAACCGCCTTCAACACCAGAAATGCCGATGTTATCAATATCTTCTTCGTTGAGAGAATCTGACGATCCTGTTCTGAAGGAGCCACCAAATGCATCGCAACCTTTGCCAGTGACGGAATTGGAGCTTCCAGTATTGACAGATAAATTAGATTTTACGGAATCTTGCAACTTAACAGAAATGCCAAAACTATTTGCCGTATCAGATCGAATCGAATTACCTAGACAGGAAGAATCGCCCACTCTTTCAATCAAACGTGCTGTAGGCAGACCTCAGAAGAATAAATTGCAGCAGGATGTGATTAACAATATGTGGCGAGAAGTTTGCATTAGGGGTGCTAAGGTGAAAGTAAACTCGGGTGTAGGTCTGCAAGAACTCGGCAAACTTGGATTTGAATGTTTAAGGATAAGGAAGTGTCATTTTCCAGCTAGCAAGACTACATCTAATGAAATCAACGATTTGGATTTGAAGTCAAAGTCTGCAATCGACCACCTTCCAATGTCCGAAACCAGTATGGCTTCAGATTCTTTTTCTTTACGTAAGCCTTTACATACAGAAAATGAATCTGGAGAACTTCATCAAACTGTGAATAAAACATCTGAAGATCGTCAACAATCTACTGAAAGGACACCTGAAAATCACCAAACTGTGGACACTGAATCGGAAGATGTCCCACAATCTAGTGGAATGGCAATTGAGGATCTCCACCAAACTAAAGATTTGGCATCTGCAGATCTCCGTGAGCACCGGTCCTCCGCAATGTCTGAAGCCAGTATGTCTTCATATTCTTTTTCTTTAAGTAAGCCTTTACATAAAGAAAACGAATCTGAAGATCATCACCAAACTGTGAATAAAACATCTGAAGATCTTCAACAATCTACTGTAAAGACACCTGTAGATCTTCAACAATTTACAGCGAAGACACCTGAAGATCTTCAACAATCTACTGCAAAGACACCTGAAGATCACCAAACTGTTGACATGGAATCGGTAGATGTCCCACAATCTAATGGAATGGCACTTGAGGATCTCCACCAAGCTATGGAATTGACATCTGAAGATCTCCGTGAGCACCAGTCCTCCGCAAAGTCCAATGATAAAAAAATTGTCAGCGATTCGCCTGCCTGTGATGTTGTACATGATGGCATTAAGGAAGAAGATGAGCAGGATGTACTTACTGATGATACTGAAATCTACGAAATTCCACCATCTTCCAAAACTATAATTCTAAAGGTTTCCAAGGTGATGAAGAATAAACTCGGAGCTGTTCACCCTAATGAGCATTCCATTGCTGATGGAAACATTACTTCAAACGATAACGATACCAAGAGTCAAGTATGGAAATGTAAGCTTGTTGGCCGTGATGCAGAAAACAATACCAACTCTGATGACGACTCCGATGAATCTTTGCGATTGACACACAAAGGTAGAAAAGTCCACACCATTATAGACAGTAGTTACGAGGAAGAGTCTCAAAAAGCTGACATCAGCTCGACAGAAATGATCTATAACCCATCCGGTTCCAGTAACACGTCAGAAACCGACGTTTCTTGGAATTCTAAGAGGACTGCATCAAGAAGTAGAAGTAGAAGGTGGAGGAAAAAGAAACAACGCCGCCGTCGTATTGTGGTGTGCACCGAGAGTGACGATGAAGAGGAAGAAAAAAGTTTGAGAAAAGCACGGCGGCCGCGTAGGACAAGTAACTGCACTAAAGGTAAATTCGACGACTTCATTGTTTTGACGTCTGGAAGTGAGTCTTCTGTTGTAGAAGTTGGCAGAAGAGGAAGAAGGCAAAGAGGTTGCAAGAAAATCGCGTACTGCGAGGATTCTGACTACGATTCGCAAGATGTCTGGAACAGCGTGGACAAGTTTCAGGATAGGGTAATCCAGATGAGGCCGACTAAAAGGCGAACTGGCGTCGATTATGCGCCAAATGCTTATGCTTCGTTCTACGATCCTGAAGCCATTGGCGTCGAGGGGTGGTCTTCAACACTCAAAGCCGGACATGCAGATGATTTTATCCACGATGATGACCATGAGTTGCTGCAAAAGTTCCAGATCAAATCATCGTTCGTTCGCCTGGAACGGTTGGATGAGGAGACCGTTGAAAAGTATGTCAGAGGACAGTTGCCATTTTCAGTGCCTGTTGAAGCCACGGGTTTATCTGAAGAAATTCCATCAGCAAGCGCGACCCAAGTGTTGGTAAGTGGACCTCCATATTTTGCTCCTGCATCTTCCTCAACGGATGACAGCACTGATGGTAGGCCGACCTCACCCTGGCATGTTTCGGAGAACGCCACTGATGAGGATTTAAGTGATGCTAATCTCGAAGCTTGGTCTACCGACAAGCCATCTGGCACATATGTCGAGCTCGGAGATTCGCCAACTGCCGACAGATTTCCTTCCAGAGTGGGTTCTCCCAAGAAAACCCAACTTGAGAAAACTCAACTGGACGATGAAGAGAGGTATGCTGTGTGTGAAGATGTGCTGTACAAGCTCGCATGGTTGTCACCGATCCCCGAAAAGGAGAAAATTGTTGTTCGTCCACCAGTGCTGACTCTCTTACGAACGTCCTCACCAACCGAAATAAAGGAAGCCGATGCTATGACCGATATGGTTTCTAGTGCTGCTCAAGCATCGCAACCGGCAAGCGCTCCAAAACAGTCTTTGAGTATCCAGCAACATGATAATCCGCCACGGCACGGCAGTCTTCCCGCGAGTACGCAGCAGCCAGCAGATCCGGTATGTTCGGCACAAAACACTAGTCTGTTGCTACCCCAGATGTTGAATCACAGTCATAATCGACACACCCATTCGTCTAATCAAGGTATACCAAAAGCATCTTTTCCACACTGCAATGCAACACCAAGTTCCCAAGAACGATACCAGTTTCCGAGCCAGCAATTATCCCATCCCAATGCGCACTCTTATTCCTTCAATCCGAACATATTGAACAGTGGTCAGTCTCCAGCCCATGCTTCCTCTCCACCCGTGCCATATTGTTCTGCTCCTAATTCTCAGCAACAAATGCACAGCTTTTCAATGCCACCTACATCACGCAGTGGGCCAAGCGGTTCATTTATCCCGAATGCAGCGCAACAACCACAGTTTTCACAATTTAGAATTCCGAATGTCCAAGATGATCGTTCGCTACCGCTACCTCAGTACCACCAGGAAGGTTCGAATGGATCCAGCCAAAGCTCAACGCAAAACTCATTTCAACCCAGCGCATCACCGCAACATTCCTGTCATCCCAGCGCATCACCGCAGCATCACTACAACATGTCTCCAACAACCTCAATCTCTCAGCAGTGCTATCATTCGGCTGTTACGCAACAATCGGCTTCATCTCAAACATCGCATGTTTCTGGATATTCAACTCCAAACTCTCAGCTACGGTTTCAAACCCCCATTTTACCACCGTATCAGTCGCCACAGCGATCAAACTCCTACAGCTATCCATCTCCAAGTTTCGAGGATCAGCTTCAGACTGCCTTAATGCCACCACCGCCATCACCCTATGGACCACCATTTTCTGGATATCCATCGCCAAGTATACAGGGACGCCATCATTCAGGCATTATGCCATCTAGCCCATCCTACCGTGGACCATCTACGATGGCATCGCCATCCTACTATTCGTTTAATCCTGAAGTAATGCAGCGTTCGCAGCATCCCGGATATGCGTCACCGAGATCGCAAGGTCAGGTTTATCATCGTGGCATACCCCCAATCTCCCCAAGTGGACCAGTTTATACTCGAAGCCCCGATGCGTTGCAAAGGTTTCTGGGATCCACAACTTCCAACTCGCTGTTTCAACAAGCGTCTTTTTCGTCGTCACCTTCACCACCACAAATGCAGGGCCCTGCGAGACCTCAGGTGCAGATTCAGCAGCCCCAGAATTCTTTTGGGTCTCAGCAGCATTTTCCACAACAATTCCAGTCCCAAGCACCCCAGGCCAGCACGTATTCAAATCCGTACAACGGGCCTCTTCCTGCTGGCACCTCGATGTACGTGAAAAATATAAATACAATGATCAGTCGCACAATTGAGTATTACTTGAATGAAAGTCCAAAGCAATCAAGATATCCGACGCCCAATGTCGCACAACCACAGATGCAACACACTCAGAACTATGCAATGCCGCACTCTCAGAGCAATGCGATGCCACACTCTCAGAGCAATGCGATGCCTCACTCTCAGAGCAATGCGATGCCTCACTCTCAGAGCAATGCGATGCCTCACTCTCAGAGCAGTGCCATGCCTCACTCTCAGAACAATGCAATGCCTCACTCTCAGAACTACGCGATGCCGCAATCTCAGAACAATGCAATGCCTCACTCTCAGAACTACGCGATGCCGCAATCTCAGAACAGTGCAATGCCAAACTATTTCGTGGATAATAGCTCACAGAAGTCCTCATTTCAACAAAACGTTGCCTACCCTTCACAAAATTCCACCAACGACCGTCAGTGTAGAGACGTCCAAGGGCAAGGATTACCAGGGAACACATTATCAAATTCGCAGTTGCTTGCCATGCTTCAGCAGAGCATACCTCCGGTTCCACAGCCACCAATTCCAAAGCCCATTAGAAGTGTGCACGAAATCAGAAATTCAATGGACTCTCTCGGGCTCGAACGTATCAGTAATCCACACCTGCAAACACTTCTCGACAAAAACCCAGTTTACACTGCATTTCATCCTCCTCAAAACGTTCGGATAGTTAAGCGCAGAGGACCTCGGAGATCAGTGGTAGCAAAGCGTAACCGCGAGCTATTCAGAGCGGGCCGCGAATTGATGCCAGCGATCATCTTCAAGAGCCACGCCATTACGGTGAAACTCTTCGTTCGCAGTGGGCACAGTAATTATCCACCCGTGACCAAGCTGCTGGAAGTGAAACCAAAAAGAAAGCGGGGAAGACCTAAACTCAACAAATTGCGCACAAAAGTTATGCAGTCTTCCTACCCTTACAACAACATCAGTAAAATCCGTGGTCGACAGAGGAGCCACTGCAAATCGAGCATGACAACGCGTAATACTGCCCAACAGAAGGAAGATGGTCCTCCATCTGGCCCTCCTATATCGATGCCGATATTGAACTCATCGGATAAACCATTAGTTAACGTATTTGACACCCCAACACCAAACACCGCATTTCCACCGGCAAGAAAACAAACTGCGATAAGAAGCATAGGAATCAGACGCGGGGCTCCATCCACCAGAGGCTCATTTTCAACCGCAAATCCAGCGCCTATACTCCCTCACCCCTCAATTAGAGGGATATTACCACGAGGGGCGAGGAGGGGTCGTGGTCGTCCCCCTGTTTCTTTAAGTGGAAGTTCAGCAGACAGGAGAAACAGCGTTATTGAATCGCTCAGAATGCTTCAGAATTCGAAACCTAGCATTGCAGGGAGTAATGAAGGAATGGCTAAAAGGGGACGTGGACGGCCACCCCTTCAGAGAAACACTTCACCGAGGGAAATATCTATCTTGGATTCCATTGCGTTGTTGACCGAGAAGAGACCCGAAGATATTGCTGACCAAATTACGTTGGATAAGGCGTTGGTGAACTCCGATGACGAAATCAATTTAGACTTGGCACCACTCGAGGAAATTGAACCTGAATGGTTCGAACAGCCAAGCACCTTGTTTGGAAAGCCATTGCTGAGTGAAAAGATGGCTGCAATGCAGGCATCAAAGCTAGAAGAAGAAGATGCTTCCGGTTGCCAAAGAGCTGGCTCGCACGAAGATCAGGATGAGTCTGGGTGGCAGGAGGACAAAGGTGAATCTGGATGGGAAGAGGACAAAGGCGAATCTGGATGGGAAGAGGACAAAGGCGAATCTGGATGGCAGAAAGAAAAGGAACCCGAAGAAAAAGACGAGTCTGGGTGGCAAGAGGAAACGGGTGAATCTGGTTGGAAAGATTACACGGGTGAATCTTGCTGGCAGAAAGAAAAGGTACCTGAAGAGAAAGACGAATCTGGATGGCAAGAGGAAACGGGTGAATCTGGATGGAAAGAGGACACTGGTGAATCCGGATGGCAAGAGGACAAAGGTGAATCAGGATGGCAAGAAGACAAAGGTGAATCAGGATGGCAAGAAGACACAGGTGAATCTGGATGGCAAGAAGACAAAGGTGAATCTGGATGGCAAGAAGACAAAGGTGAATCAGGATGGCAAGAAGACAAAGGTGAATCAGGATGGCAAGAGGACAAAGGCAAATCTGGATGGCAAGAGGACAAAGGCGAATCTGGATGGCATGATCCCAAGGATAATTCCAGCTGGCGAGAAAAACTGGCTAAGTTTCGCCAGAAGGAAAAAAGGGAGGGATCCGTTCGTCAAGAAGAAAAGAAGGATTCCGTTCGGCAAGAAGAAAAGGATGAGTCTTCCTCACGTGATTACAGAGATCCTTTAGGCTGGCTCGTGAATCCAAGTACTTCCTTTGCTCCAGCAAGCTCAGCTACCTCATTGCCAGAAAGCCAGGACAATAGCACTGTGGATAAGGCGCCTGCTAAGGTATGCAGGATCCCGTACAGATTTCGGAAGAAGACTGCTGGGCCAGCACCTAGTTTCGAGGAGGTCGAAATGGTTCATTTGAAATCGGACGTTTTATCCAAATTCAAGAGGGATTTCAAAAGAGTTATGGGAGATCGGCCTGCACTAGCTGACGAGGAAATTTTGACCAACTTACTGGGCACTGACATCCAGACATTGTCTGCAATACCAGGAACCAGCGGTGTTGCTGACGCCACAAAGGGCGTTGCTAAAGATGGAAGTAACGCGCGTCAGATACAACTACCTGTGGCTGGACAATCTTCGAGCAACAACGATCGTGATTCTCCACTGTCATCAACGTTTTTTTCGCCGATGTTATCTGCTTTGCAGTTTGAAACGACCTCGGATTATAACCCACTTTTACTGCCCGTAACTCCCTCAAAACGCTACCCTGGCGAGAGGGATCCGATGTGTTTCCTGTCTGATTACTGCGATGTCAACGAGCTAGAGGCCCCTGGAAAAACCACGTTTAATTCTTATATCACCCTCGGTTCATCCCCTGAACCGGCCAATTACTCGAACAAATACGATAAAGATGATAAACCAGCATCGACATCGCTATTTGGAAATGACATGGATAGTTTCGACAATTACATGCCCGAAACGCCTTTCGGGCATAATTCTCCCGACATGTTTGATGATTGGAACGAGGACGTCAGAATTGCACCGGCATTTTCTAATGCCATGGACTTCCACGTAGGCTCACCGCCCGAGCTTACTGATATCTCTGACAGTGTTGTGCCTCGGGAGGGAGAAGGGATTAGGAATGCTCTAGATGGCGACATAAGCTTCAGTTCACCACATGATGGACTTGGTATCGTAGCAGCAATGGCTGAGAGCCTTAACGACTATGTTAATATGCAAAAACATTTACTAGGGTCGAGTGCAACTGCCGAAACGGAAACAAGCAAGGATCCAGATGCTGAAACGGGTCCTGCGCGTGCTGTTGATGATACCAACCGAGGAAAACATCTGGTAACACTGGAAAAAGATGGTGAAAAGATTGTCATAGAGATAGATGATGGACTAACGAAAACCGATGCTGCAGTTGATGAAACTGTTCAGAAATCTCCAGCAATGGACATTGCTGCTGAGATTTTAACTGAACCAAAGGTAGCAGATCCAAAGATGGCAGATCAACAAGACGCAATGCCAAGCGACATGAACTGCTCTTCCAAATATGCTGTTGATGTTGCAAAGAATTTAGTGGCAGCTGCTGATTATACTGATGCTGTGAGCCAGAAAAGCAGCCAAAAACTTCTTTCAAGTGATGCAAACCAAGACAGTGCCATAAGTGGAGCACATTCCAGTGAAGATACTCTCACCGAAATGGTGTCCAATAGTATTGACGATGCTACTGGAACACCAATTCCCGATGAAAATAGCCTTTCCAAAAATACAGATGTGGCGCTCAGTAAGGTGGACAGTTTTTACATTTATAACAACTCGGAGCCTACACCAATGACGATGTCAGCATCGATGGATATAACCGAAGATGGCATATTAGAGGCGGATCTTCCCACCTCTCAGCCCACCTGTGCAAAGTCAAGGCTGCTAACTTACTTCATACCACCTCCGAGTCCAGCTTCTGTTCAATCATCAATGTCCGAATACAACATTCCAGAAGCACACCATCCAGTTGCTCACTGTAGCAATGCTGCTGATGTGCCTGCGAAGGCAGTGCAACTCGGCGGTGGAGCCATCGTTCTGAAACTGCAGTCGAAATGCATGTCCACGTTACCGGAGTTTAATGGACCGTTAAGCAGTACGGGACTAAGCCACTGGTGCCAAGTCATAAAAATTGCCGAGGAGGCTGGATATGCGTGCTCCAACGATTGCATAAAAAGCGTGAATGACCTGGTCAAGCCACGGTTTCATCAAGGGCTGCATCTCGAGTTTCATCCCAGGCCTCCAACTGCTTCGCAAGTTCGGAATTGGTTAAAGGAAAAAGTTGCTGAATCGAATTGCAATCATTTGGAAAAACGTGACAGCAAACAACAAAGTGTGACCGACAATGCAACTGCCAAGAATATTCCCAAAGTGATTGTCTTTCCTCCCGCTGAAATTTCTCCTATTTCTAACCCCATCGAACATCGTGTACTTAGCCGAAACGCCGTTGAATTCAGCCATGGCCAAAAGAGACGCAGGCTATCATTTGGCTTCGATCACGATGTGTCGAAAGAATCAAATGATGATTTGGAATTGTGCTCGCCAAAACAAGATTCACTCGACAGTCGCAGAAATGCTTCAGGCTGCGGTCGTAGGTTGAAGCGCTCATTCAGTGAAGGGGATTCGACCGATGTTGACAAGAGTTTGGAAGATTTGGAAACGTCCGGCAGAATTTCGCCTGCAGGACCAATTGCCAAAAAGATGAAATGGATGAGTAGCACGCCGCATAGGTCAACGCCAATGAGAGAGTCCGTTTCTAAGACGTGTTCACCAACTCAAGGTTTATTGCAAGGAACGCAGGGATTTTCTCTGAGAAGACAACTTTTTCTGCAACAAATTAAGGTTAGTTGGCGTTAGTTTAAATGGATTAATGCAGTATTAGGCATTGCTAAAAACGCGAATTACATTGAATTTTCTTCACGTTTAGACAAGTGTGCAGTCCGAAACTTCCCAGCTCCAGGGTCCCACTCCAAAAAATACATATGGATTTAAAATGTCGGGTGAAGTGAAACCAGATACAAAATCCATTCATATTGTAAGTTATGATTTCATTTTTGAGTTATGCTGAAAAATTGATTTGGTCGCATTGATTGCGTAACAATGCCAATGTGCTTAAATATATTTATAATAATGCTTTTTTGTGCCATTTTCTATCATATTAAAAAAATCAGATTGGTTTTTGACATTCCTCACGTGGACTAGTCACTTTTGGTGTAATTTTATATAATGAAATCTCTTTTATTTTCAGTATCAGAACATAACTCTTATGAGTATGGAATTACACGTTCAGACTGATGAGGATTTCCGTCCCAATCCTCAAAACAATGCTATTTGTGCTATTTTCTATCACATACAAAACGACATTCCTTTGAATGGTGATAACAAACTGAAAAGACAAGAAAGGCTAACTGGGATCATTATAGCAGAAGCATCATCTACAATAAGGGCCAGTAGTATGGGCCACACATCTGCCTCAGAAGATTCATTGGAAAATGATGAATCCCCATCAGTGCCGAATCCAAAATTCAACTTTCATAAACATGCTGAGCTAATTGAGGCCGGTGTTGCAGTACACATTGTGCAGAACGAGTTCTTCTTGATACAGGAATTTGTGAACATAATTAAAGAGTAAATAACTAATTTCTTTGCTTTAGTATTAGACTTTTGTTAAGTGAGCTACTCAAATTTCTAAAATTTCGTAAGATGTATGGCGTATGGACATAAAATGATTATTTTTATGTGATTACTAGGCATGATCCTGATATCCTGTTGGGTTATGAAATTCAGATGCTTTCCTGGGGTTACTTGCTCGAACGATGTGCTGTAATTGGAATACAATTGTGTTCGATGTTGTCTAGGGTGCCAGGTACCCTTTTTTGCAATTAAAATTATGAAACCTCGTTTTTTTAGACAATGTTTTGAAATTATTTTTATTGATCCCATTTCAGATGATTCGATGAATATCTTCCGTCCTCCACAAGAGGGAGTAGGTGATACGTTTGTGTTAAACATAGTTGGCAGAATTATTCTCAATGTTTGGCAAATACTGAAATCTGAGGTAAGCCCATTGTCTTAATTACTGTAGAAACGTTTGGTACTTGCTTGCTTCTAAATTTTCTCATCCCATCTATTTTTGCTTTTTTCACTTTATAGATTGCGTTGTATAACTACACCTTTGAAAACTTGGCCTATCACGTACTCCACAAACGTATTCCATTGTTTTCATTTCGCACCTTGACTTCTTGGTATGGACAGTCTGATGGTTTGAACCGTTGGCGCACATTGCAACACTACGTAATACGAGTCAAAGGGAATGTTCAACTTCTGGAACAGACTAATTTCATTGGAAGAACTAGTGAACTTGCGAGGCTATTTGGTATACAGTTTTATGAAGTTCTGAGTCGGGGTACACAGGTAAGTTCCAAAAATTATGCGTATCATGCGTTGGACATACCCGTGTGGTAACCCTTCCTCGATTTGTTTATAATTTCAGTTTCGGGTAGAATCTATGCTTCTTCGGCAATGTAAGAAAAAAAAATATATTGTGGTGTCACCAAGTGTTCAACAGAGATCGACGTGAGTTTTAAAACGAGTAGTAATCATTTTTTTTTTGGCTGAAAAAGATATGACATCAAAATGATTAAAATACTTTCAGAATGCGTTCACCAGAATACATTCAATTGGTAATGGAACCAGTGTCAAAATTTCATACTCATCCAGTTGTTGTGTTGGACTTTCAGTCACTGTATCCGTCAATTATCATAGCATATAACTACTGTTTTTCAACATGCTTGGGAAGAGTAGAGGACATTGGCCAGTAAGTAATTATGAAGTCTAGTACTTGACAGTAAAAGTTAATTGGTTAGTATTGATAATTTTTTTTTCTCGCACGTAAAGATCTGAAGCGTTCCAATTTGGGTGCACATGGTTGAAAACTCCATCTGGATTAGTAAAGGTTAGGGATTTAACAGACTAATTTGGCGAAATTGCATGAATGTTGTATTTAAGACTAAATAATTATTATGAATCTTTTCCTTAGAAATTTCGAGATCACATCTCTGTAGCCCCATGTGGGGTTGCCTTTGTGAAATCTGAAATAAGAAAAGGAATTCTTCCTAGGTTCAAATTTTATTATTGGCGTATTAATTTCCGATTTGTTTTATCGTAATTTTTGTAACTAAGAAAATGTTCCCAATCTGCTTTCTAGGATGCTAGAAGAAATTTTATCCTCTCGAATTATGGTCAAGACCACAATGAAACAACATAAAAATGACAAAGCATTGTATTCTATGTTAGACGCACGGCAGCTTGGGCTTAAGTTGATTTCTAATGTTACTTATGGCTACACGGCAGCGAACTTCAGCGGCCGTATGCCATGTGTGGAGGCGAGTGATTCTCAAAAATCCATTCTTTAAGCAAAATGCTATGCATTTCACGCTTTTATTTAAGACAACTTCATTTTACGTTATTTCGTAGATTGCTGACAGTGTCGTGAGCAAGGGTCGGGAAACTTTGGAAAGAGCAATAAATCTAATCCATAGTACTAAACGATGGAACGCTAAAGTAGTGTATGGCGATACGGACAGTGTTTTTGTGCTTCTTGAAGGCCGAAGCAAGGAGCAAGCATTCGCTATTGGTAATGAAATTGCTCAAGCTGTTACTGCTGATAATCCCAAGCCTGTTAAACTCAAGTTGGAAAAGGTACGTTTCTCCTCGAATTTATTTGAATATTTTTTTTTGCAAACACAGTGTGAAGCTTATTGAAGCATTCAAAAATCATGTTAGCTTAATACTAAACTTTTATTTGATTTAAAGGTCTACCTCCCATGTGTATTGGAAACGAAAAAGCGTTACGTAGGCAACATGTATGAGACCCCTGATCAAATCATTCCCGTATATGATGCGAAAGGAATTGAAACAGTACGACGAGATGGTTGTCCTGCTGTAGCAAAGGTACTAACAATTACAAAACTCTACCATACTTTCAAATCTTACTATTGAAAATAAACTTACGTCATTTTACTTCGCTTAAAAGATTTTGGAGAAAACCATACGCATTTTGTTCAAGACTCACGATGTTACTCAAGTGAAGACTTACGTTCAAAACCAGTTTCATAAAATACTAATGGGACGGTGTAGCCTAAATGATTATATCTTCACGAGAGAATACCACGGCAGAAATGGATACCGACAAGAAAATCATGCCCCAGCATTTAAAATTGCTCGAATTCTACTGCAAAGCGATTGCAGAGCTGAACCAAGGGTCGGTGAAAGGGTCCCCTATGTCGTGACATATGGAAGTCCAGGCGCCATTCTTTTGGACCTAATTTGCCATCCTCACGAAGCATTGCTGAATTCGTCTTTGCGCTTAAATGCCAAATATTACATAAACAATGCCATCTGTCCAGCACTGGATCGAGTCTTGTCTTTGTTAGGTGCTGATGTGCGACAATGGTAAGTGAAGTATCTGCTCTGTTCGTTACTATTCTGAAAATGTTGTACTGACGTCCCCGTTGCCATTCAGGTATAGTTCTCTTCCACGTTCTACGAGACTTCCCTTGCCATTTGAGAATCCTATTCACGAAGGTGGCACCATATTGCATCACTTTACTGTTACGAAATGTCCAGTCTGTGAAGCTTCAGCAAATTTCGGAATTTGTCCAAACTGCTTATCCAATCCTCAGAAGTCATTGGTAGTTTTAACAGAACGCATCCGACAGTGGGAACGGCGCTATCAACAAATATCGACAGTAAGGCAATTCTTTCATTGTATAAAAGATTAATAAGGTTATCTCAAAATGGTAAAATGTTAAATTGTTTATTCATGTACGTGAAATGTTATAGGAAAATTAAAACAATGAATACAGTGCCAATATTAGGTCAGTTGGTAATGTATTTGAAGTTTTAAAAGATGACTATTGACAAAGTCTATTGTAAATGTTTGTGTGGATATTTGCCAAAATATCTAGAAGAAATACTGGGAAATTTCCTGTATTTTTTTGCAGTGCATTTATAGTTCATAGACTAGTTTATAGACTTATTTTGTTTCACGTGTTTTTCATTTAAGGTGTGTCAAGGATGTACCGGCACTACGGACCAGCGCATGTCCTGTGTGTCATTAGATTGTCCAGTATTTTTTCGGCTCAGCCAGTCATCGAGGGATTTGGCACAAGCTCCCTACCTTCGAGATATACTGAAGAAAGCATCCTTAAGTTGGTAAAGACATAGTATTTTAAGTGGGGAGCTTGCAGCAATGTAAATCTTTTATCGAAATCCTATTGTTGTGAATATTGAAGTGCCTTGCTAAATTGCAAATACTTTTTATATTTAGGTATATTTATTTCAAATCATTTCAAGCTTCATATTTTCTTTTCATATAGTTTATGAGAACATTATTGTAAGTAATTTCCGTTATTCAACACATGTCATTTTATTTGTTCATCGTGATACCAAATGCCAAATCTAAACTATTCTTGTAAAGTAAGATTTTTAGAACCAGAAACATAATTAAACATTACTGAGAGGCATATTGATGATCGGAAAACAAGTCACTGGAAATTTTAACCTAGGGTAACTTAAATTTTGTGTTAAAAAACCAAGTCGATCTGAATTCCTCCTAAAGATCATAGATGATTTATCACATAAGTTCGCGTAGTTCAGCTTAAAACAACTCATTGTTTATGCGACTATGTTATGGTGCAATGCAGATTTTCTGCTTATCCTTTTTTGTTTGAGATGTCTATTTTAGCCCTTAGCCACTAAGCTTGTACTGATAAGGCTGTGAAGGATTTTCTTCTTATCTTTTTTAGATTTCTATTTTAGCCATTAGGTCTTTCACTTAGCTTGTACAGATTACGATGTAATGTAAATAAGATAATCTTTATTCAAAACAATACTTTCAGTTTTTTTTAACAATTCAGGTGTTCAAACAATGAACGTGTAATTGTATGATTGTGGCAGACATCGTGGAGCGCTCGTTTTTGTGTTTTGTTGTTGTTTGGATGTTGCATTTTACCAAGTTGATGCATATAGGAATGATATGCAGGTTGTTTCAAAAAAGAGTAAAAGGCCAATGATTTTGCAAATGCTTTTGGAAATCCGAAACTCTATTTTGTACCAATAGAAAGTTGGCTATCTCAAGGAGGACAATATTACAGATATTAACCTAAAAGCAGGTGAAATTTGGACTGGGAAACTGGTGTATGGCTAAAATTAAATTCGCCGATACGTTTTCAAGTACTGATTTAACAGTTTTTAGACTAACCTTGTCCTCCAATATATCATTACACCAAGACCCAAAGTCAATTTGGACATCAGAATCGGATTCTCAATTGCCGACTTCCTGTGAGTTTAGTATTCTAGTTTCAAAGCTCAACGAAACACCCTGTATACAATTGTTTCAATAGAGACATCACTAATTTGTGTAGGTTTTAATTTCTTCTTCAAAAGAAGCTTGTAAGGCCCTAACAAAAAATACTCTTTCATTACTTTTATATTTTTTTACAGTAATTCAAAGACAATAAAAAATTTGTGAATTTTCCATTTATAAAAGGCAGAGTATTTTAATTGAAATTTTTGCTCATTTTATCGTGTATTTAAGAATTAATATTTTAAACTTAATTTTTGAATATTAAGGTTCGTGTTTCTTAGTTTCTTGTTATCTGAATTGCAACAATTTCTGCATCAAGTCTATTCCAGTCTGGAAAATCTGAAGATCTCAGCAAAGTTTATATTCAAGATGGGAAGCTGAGGGAATTTTGATTTGAAACCTAATCTTCTAAAATTCAGCATTTGTGATTCGGCACTCCTAAATTAATCTTTATGCCTTTGATGGTAATTTGGTTTAAACAAATTAAAATTGCCATTGGTGTTAGCTTGTTATCAATATTTCTGGAAAACCGCTTTTGAGAGATTACGAACACCTGAAATTCGTTATTTCTGGTAATTTTTTCTTTCATTTTCGTCTATGGAATTAATTTCTGTCAATATTACCATTTCAGATATTTTCAAAACTGCATTAATCATGTTGGAAAACAAGTCCTAAAAAGGTATTAATAAAATCAAAAGTCCTAAATATTCAAAGAAACGTCCTAAAACTCCTTGTATACATTTGTGTTGTAAGACTACCGACAGCCATTCGTTTGGCAAAAGTACTGACACCACTTTTGTTCGTTTACTGTTGGAAAAAATCTTTAAAGTAATCCTTAATTTGTCTCAAAAAGTCCTAATTAATTTCAAAACTTGGAATTTGTTTGACATTCTGATTGTGGTCAGTTTTTTTGAAAAAAAAAGAAAATCCGGCAAGTTTCTTTCATTATTACTTCCAAAAACACATTTCAAGAATCATATTCAATGTACCAGTACCTAAAATCCATTATTTCTGGTAGTTTTACAAACGTTCGTAAAATTCATCATTGAGATTTGTTTGTATGCTAGTGTTAACAAAACTTCGCTTTTTTTCCGAAAATTTCGCCTACGTCTCGGCGTTTCATTATTATTACTAAATATTTGTGTTGGAATTGTTGGGCACATTTAATCATTACAATGTATTAATTGAATCTGTGAATGTCATTACAATCTTGTCACATTGTAATGTTCACGGAACTTCGTTTTCAGGAGTAGTCGTCGGTTGAATTCGTGTTGCAAGTAGTGACATGGCTGTGAAATCAAGTTTAAACACGTCTTGCTAGCCTATCACGTGACCACATTCCCCCAGATGTTTTTAGTGCAAAGCATTCGATTGGCAATTTTCGAATTGCTAGCACGTGACCTAAGTAAGGAGGCCCTCATCTCAATTTCTTTTACTCGACAGTCCTTACATCCGCACCGTGTTTTATGACGTGCGTGCGGCCCCTCAGGGCTTCTGTCAATTAGTGTCAAATTTGTGTTCGAGGGTAGGCTAACGGAAATTCCTGGCGTGTTTTATGAGTTTTTTTTTTTCATTCTTACTGTTTTACTTCTTGAGCAAGTTTCGTGTTTTCCACGAGGATAACGTGACCGCGTGCTATGCGTTATGCAAAGTGAGTTTAATTTTGCTGGACATTTATGTACCCGATCGAATACTCACCCTAGTGCGGTTGTGCTACAAACTATTTGTGTGACACATTTGTTTACATTCAACGTCCTAAAGTTTCCTTGACAAAACAACTTGCGATTGAATGGAACGTTCGTTTTAGGCCTATACCTGCTGGTGAGTAATCTAAGTAAGCATATTAGTAGATAAATCTAACCACAGCTGACCTGTTGAATTTTGTATAGATATATTAATGCACGTTCGGTGTTTTATATATCAAGGAAATTCACAATGTTCATTAATTCGGATAAAGATTTGATGCTGAGTGGCACGCCGTTCACCATGCTGTTCGACCAAGAAAGTGCAATTGGTCAACCTTTTGAATTGGTCATAGATGTGTCTGAGAACGAGTTCTCCAGCGAAGAATATATTGACCTGTCCACTGATGTTGGTTCTGACAGTGACTATTTTGATGAATCGCTTGTCCAAAATGTTAGAAGTATCGAAAATGACACCGTCAAGTCACCAAGTAACACGGATGGTGCCAATGTTTGTGTTACAATTTCAGCTGAGTATGGATCAAGCATAGTTCAGAGTTCCAAACCAGATGGAGTTTGCCAGTTGTTTGACAAATCTGGCAAAAGACAGTGTGACGCAGACTCGTCGGATGAGTGCTTGGAAGATTCTGAAAGCCGTGCGGGAAAAAAAAGATTCAGATTTTCAAGGGAGTCAGTCATGGTGATACATCCCGTCAGTTCGGATCGAAATAATGTTTCGAATAGCATCAATTTAGTGGACGAAGATTCTGGAGAAAGGCCCGGGCAGCTGTCCGGCACAGCGGGCGAAATTGCTTCTGCAGGAATTGCGGAATATTTGCAAATTTCCGAATTTTGCAATATTTTCTGCCAGGGCCCTAAGGAATCATGGAAGGATGGTTGTTCTGAAGATTCCGAGGGCAGCAGTGATGGAGATGATGGCCCAGAACATTTAACCGGGGTTGCTGAACATACCGATGACCCTATGTCCGTCTCACTTCCATGTTTACATGAAAATGTTAATGAGCAAACTGAGGTCATGGGCACTGCGATGCCGGCTCCGAATGTCTTGGATAGACTTGGTCCAGAAGTGCATCCTCGTGAAAGACTTATTGTTATTATTGAGCAATGCGAGAAAGAACCCATCACAGTTGATGGAGCCATGTCACAACAACACAGCAACGAGTCCGTAACTGAAGCAGAGTTCTTATCAGATGAGTGCGAGTCTCCGAGTGCAGAAATGTCACCGCATTCTTCCAACGGAGTTTGGGAAAGCTCTCAAATTTCTCTCTTTGATTCACCTGAAAAATCGCCACAATCTCTACCTGCGACCCCCGAAAAATCGCTACAATCGCTATCTGCAAGCCCAGAAAAATCGCTACAATCTCTACCTGCAACCCCAGATAAATCCCCACAATCTCTACCTGTAACCCTAGAAAAATCGCCACAGTCTCTACCAGCAACCCCAGAAAAATCACAACCTGTAACTCCAGATTTACCAATAGTCCCAGATGTAAGTGACAATGTAAATTGTCGAGTTTCCTACAAATCTTCTGGCAGTAAGCCATTGGCTAAGGTTTCTGAGCCTTACATCAGCAACGATCCAGAAGAGAATAATGATAACTCAGACCCTAAGTGGAAACTAATTTGCAACCTTAGAACGGATGACGAACGATACGAATTAGTGCGTGAGCGTTGGAAAAATCTTGTTATTCCTAACCCCAATAAAAATTTGACTCGGCAAAATTACCGAAAATGTGCAGAGAGGAATGGAAGAGTTACATGTAATGTGGATACGAGCCTGAAAGCCACCAATAAGAGGAAGAGGAAGAGGTCCTTAACTGAATCCTTTGAAGTTGTGGGCCCATTGGCCAAACGTTTTTGCAGCAACTCCTTCACCTGCACCAGTTGGTTTAATGCCAAGATTGATGAAACTTGGGAAGATTTTCAAAAAACGGAACAGGAACATGAGCGAAGGTTCAATGACGAATTCATTGCTAAATGGAATGCTCTGGCAAACGGCTACCATCCCTCACAGAATAACTTACAGAATCGGTACCAACTAGAAAATGAAGCACAGGCATACACAAGAGAAATGAAACAGAAGCGATTCAACACCCATCACAATAGGAAAAACGAATGTGTCCACACAGTGGAAAAATACGCTGCAGCAAGAAACGAAATTATTACGTTTCAGAATTTCTATTGTGGTTTGAAGAATTCCTCAAATCATTCCAGAGATGCTGATGCGCTTAGCAATCAGCAGGTATCTGAGATGCTAGATCAGGAGCATACGTACAATTCATACGACAAGTGTTATCAGTGACGACGGACGAGGAATTTGATTCTTATTTTAAAAATTACTCGTACATTTAAATCAAATGTGCTTGTTGCCAAGATATTTTCTGCAAGCAAACAGTGTGGTACAAAGTTTGCATGCGCAGTTTTTCAACATCGAAATATTCATTTTAGTCAAACAGCTTGTGATGTATGCAATTATTAGACGAAAATCCAAGATAATATCAAAATTCTTAAACGTGCAGAATAACTTATCTTAACCAATGGGGCTGCCAAGGAAACCAATATTGCTCAGATTGCAGCAGCTAGTCTACGTTTCTTTGGCTGTCATCTTGGTTACTTTAATGAGTCATTATAAACTTTTAATTCCTGGGATAAAAACGTCAAAAAAATTCTTGTGTGACTGGAGCGATGATAGCTTTGACAGGGATGTCAGCATCATCATCATTACCATTCCTAAAGGAATAGTAAAGTAAAATCACTTAATTTTTTTAGTTTTATCATTTCAAAATTATTAGGTGCGCAATTGACAAGCTAAACATGGGCACAAAGAATAGGTAGTTTTGAATTCAATAACGGTAAAGTAACTGCGAAGTAATCTGAAGAAAGCTTGATTATGCCAGAGTTTTAATACGTCGGGATTGAAGTGCTGCTTTCGGTAAATTAAATTTTCATGCTGTACATTAATGGTTCCTTTTATAAGCCGATTTCATTTGTCAAATTAAACAACATATTCACTGTACATCAAATTAAAATTTCTCGACAAAGTAAATTTATTGTTAAGCCCTTATTACATTCCTTCCATATCTTAAACTTTTGTTTCGTTGTCGTTTATTAGCGTTTCTTGTAATAATTTTTATTGACACTTATATTGAACATGCATCTCAATTTTTTCTTTCGCGATAAGCTAGGGATGCTGTCAGTGTCATGCACTTGAAAGGATAAATTGAGTTGCAGCAAATTATGTCGAAGAATCTAGTGATCTTCATCAGACCAAATTCCCGAGAGTTGGACGTATGCATTACGAAAATTAATATGTCCTCAATTAACTTTTTAACTATTTCCGACTGGAATCGCTTATTTGATGTTGTTTTCATTGATGTTTTGTATTTTTATTTGTACATTAACTGCATTTAGCATTTTTAACTGCAGATGTACGATTTATTTTCCACACCACTGATATAAACTGATGGATATGCCATAATATGATGGGGAAACGCAGTTTTCCAACTCGATTCTAATAAAATTGAGTCTAAATGACAAAATCGACTATTTAATTTTCCCCCTTTCATTTTTTTTAAAGCTGTGCCTAGATGGCGCCACATTCCTTTCCATTTGCCACCTAGTTTAAGTGTGACCAAATTTTGTCGTCTGCCTTTGTCTAACCCCAATTACCCCATGCATAACATGTACATATGCCCAATGGTTTGTGATGCATTACAACTTCAACTAGGTTAGCTAGACATCTCCATTGTAATTGTGGTTTTTGTAGATATGATGTTGATAAGCCAAACTTCTATGTAGGTTACATGTAATTTATTTTCGATATTTTCATTGGCAGCTGTATAAATCCACGTGAACGTTCCATATCGTTCTTTGAAAGTCAGACGTAGCTATTGTCTGAATACATCATTGTTCACATATGTACCTTTATTGCCAATTTGAGTAGGGTAATGCAGGCACGTTCACAATCAATTAACCTTAGGACCTGTTAGAGGTTGACATATCATGGGCGTGCCAAAAGTGTCCAGCTTGTCAATAATCAATATCACCTGAGGGTAGATAACAAGAGCAGTCTAATATCTGGAAAAAGGTAATGTGTGGCCAGGTAATAGATGCTTCACAGTTCAGTGACACTGCTAACATAATGACATTGATTAGTTTTGACACAGTCTTTTTCTATTGAAGTACATTGGGGTAGTGCTGGTCTGAGCATATACTGTAAGCTATACATGGAAGAGCCAGACAGCTAAAAACAACTGAAGAATGGTAGAAGAGGGTGTGGATGTGAAGTTTCGCTGGTTTCGTACTGTTCAAACTGCTTCTGAGTCTGTCACACTAGAATCCTCAGAGAAACAAGTAAGTGCAGTGTCAAATTTGGACTTCTGTTGTTGTCACATGAATCATATCCTATGTTCTTCAACAATATTGTGACAGGTTAAAGCGTGCAATTCTTGCGAACTTTGGGTTTTTACTGCATTTCTAAATAATGAACTGTCAAATGTGGCTAAGAAAACCTTGCGCTTAGTCTCTGTTAGGTCATGAAAGAATATCTGACAACCAATGTTTCTTCTGCTACTTGTTTCCAACTTGTTTATCCATTTCTTCACACATGCTTTTTTTCTGATTAGTGGCCACTGATAGAACTGGTGTGGGATAGACACAAATTAATGTACGAAAGTGAGCCGTATAGCCTGCCATGTGGTAAACATGAGACGAATTTAGTAATCGATGGAGAGAGGTATCAGTGCCAGTCATTTTCTGTTGTTGGTACAACATTCGAAGTGAATTTATTCTTACTAGAAGGTGTGTAAGTAAAGTAGGATAGTTTCTGACTTTGAATTAGCTAGATAATTATAAACCTCCAAACACCCTTCTAATTCCAGAACATGTGGAGGAACAAAGATTTTTGATTGGAATGAAAAGTTTTCAGTCGAGTGCCTTAAATCCTTTACATGTCAATGTGCTTTGGTCACCCACAAGCTTCAGTCCTGCCGGCAATTTGGATGAGGGAGGTTTTGCAGCTAACGAGAGTGTTTCAAATTATGCGTTGACTCACTCGCAACCAGTTGACATCTATGCAGAATTGGTGTCCAGCAAAGACAGGGAAATTGATCGTTTGCGACAAGAAATAAAGCAGCTCAAGATGTGCCTGGTGGAGATGGATGCAAAAGCAAGTTTATCAACAGCACACAGTCGGGTGGAAGCATCCCAAGCTCAAGAAATGGTTAGATTTAAATACATTTTAAATGACGGGATTTAAAAAAAATGTCCTGTACGATTGTGATAGTTTTCAAACGTCCCTCTTACAGAGTGAAGAGTTGACTGAGTTACAAAAAGAAAAGAAATGCATGGAAAAGGAGACAGAATCAATGGTTTCAAGAATAAAGGATAATGAAATGGCAAGGGAATCGTTGGAGTGGGAAGTTCAGCAGCTTCGCGAAAGGTTTAGCAGCAATGACCCTTCTGAAGTGATGCAGCTACTGGTGGAAATGAAATCGTTGCGCGAGGAATTGAGGATAGCGTGTAGTAAGAACAGAGAGCTCATGAAAGAAATCCTGAAACTCAGAGGAGAGAACACTAGATTGGTGAAGGAGTCCTTAGTGAGAGTGGTACATCGTGATGCAAAGCTCAACGATTCTATATATTTTTCTGATGATCCAGAGTCAGGGAGCACGCAGTACAAGGAATTGCCCGTTGCTTTGGAATTATCCAAAAGCTTGCCTGTTCTCGGTGTACCTGATCGGGTCCATGTACCACAGAGATCGGTTTCTTTGGGACAAGCTCAGTTTTCCCCTCCCGACAGCAATGGATCTGTACTTACGGATGAACTTCTTAGTTATGGTACACCTAATAAAGGCGTGCAGACTGATATTACGGCACTGCACGGAAGCCCTACCCGTTATCACCACGAGCATGGCAGCACCTCATCTTTGCACCACGAATCATCAACTCCGAAGTGTTACCCAAAAAAACACTACGACGCGCAGTCCCCTACTAAACGAAAATCTTCATACTTTGGTACGTTGGACAATTACAGTTATTGTCATGCAAGAAATAGTGCAATACAGCAATATCTTGTATGACAAAAACCATTGTGTATGTTTGCAGAATCCAAAGTTAGCCAGATGCGTTCATTTCAAAAAGTGCAGTCATTTAAGGAGGAAGACGATTCATCGGACACCGATGACCTTTTGCAAGAAGCCGACAATTTCATTCTAACAACGATGGGTGGCTTCATGGGAGGGTTGAAGAAGAAAAGTTCCAAGAACAAAGGTTTAACTTTATAATTGTCATACTTCTTTTTAACTGTGCATCTGATGTATCAAGTGATAAACTGTTTTCTCCAAATTTAGAACTAATGAATGGCGTAAATTATACTATATTGTCATACCCGATCAATGGCAGTTATGCAAATCCGTCCACAGTTCATAATCATAGCTCAAGTAACGTTTTTGGAACAGTTAAACAAGGTAAATTCTCCGCAAATGCCCAGGGCGAGCATTGTTTCTTATAGGACATGGTTCTTCTTACTTCACAAACGACAAACAAATATGAAATGCTTCCAACTGACCCCCAAGTGCTTTTGTGCTTGTAGCAAAAAGGAAAGCTTTAACTCCTTTCATACCTAAATGTGCCTTGGATTTACAAATTGGTCACATGGTTCGTTATCATGGACTCCATGGCCGTGTCACTCAAGGAAAGGTTGGCTTTGTGGGACCAATTCCAGATCAAACCGGTACTTTTGTTGGGATAGAGGACGAAAATCTTATGAATACAAGGTATTTTGTAGGTCATTATGCGGTTAAAAGTAAGCTTGGGATAGTGTATCTGTTATCAAACCTAGTTTAAATTAGAGAACGACACATTTGAATTGACTAAACTTCTTTTAAATCCCAGATAACACTACCTTAGCACATTTTTGTGGTATGTTGTCTATTCCTGATATGCTGTTTTATTTATAGTGGCACTCCCAGAAGAACTTTCATTCCGTTTAAGAAAGTTATACTTGCTTGGGAAAATTGCTGAATGCTGAGGTGTTAGAAAGAGGTTTTTGCCATAATTTCACATGAATTATGGTCTCAAGGCTCTTGCTGCAACCATCTGATAACAAGGTTTTTGCATAATTTTCTTTTGTACTTTTATTATTGCTCATCCAGGGTATAAATCATTGAATCGTTCATTTGTGTTTGGTTTTAATGGTTGCATTATTCATTTGTTAGATTAATAAGGCACAAGTATCGTGGTGTATTATTTGTTTCCCAAGTGACAGTTTTATGAATTTTTTATCCGATCCCATGCCTTTTTACTACAAAAAAACTAAACAGGTGAGAATCTATATACGGATATGTGTTTGTCACGTGGTGCTCGTGCAATCAGTGACCACTTGTTGCATCCTTATCAGTGCTTTGGCAGTGAACCGCAAACAAGTGTCGTTTTAGTAAACATGAAACATGTGGCGAACTAGAATTAGTCATTCATCATGTCGCCATTTTACACTGGTACAGGTGAATGAACACCTTCAGTATTTTGTGGTGTGGATAATATTGCTTGGTATGAAAGATATTTTTGCATGGGTAGCTTTTAGTTTATACCATTGTGACATCGTCATGGCTCATCCAGGGGAAAATGTAGAAAATGTCAGTGATGTGCGAGTTATATACTCGCAGGATAATTGCACAAGGTTATATGGGGTTTATAGGTAATCAAACCTGCAGATTTGCCACATTTGCTTTTAAGTATTTGATGCATGCAGAAAACCAGCATAAATTAAGACATCTTCCAGCTTATTCTGAACTACCCTCCATCATTGTTCGGAATGGAGGGAAGTCCCCTAGCCAAGTTTTAATTCCTGTTGGTCAAATTCTTCAGTGACCAAAGATGACTAATCAATTGAGATTCGCCTGGAGTGACGAATGTAATTGGATGCTCATTCTTAGGAAATTGGTAGTTAGTGGGCATCTTCCAGTTCCTAGGGCGCTCTGAAAAGTGTTTGTACAATTTACATTTCTGTACTTGAATCCAAGTCAGCTTTTTGATTCTTGGGTAAAATAATCATGAAAAGTTTGTTTGTTTCAATCATGAAATTTTAGTCGCAATGATGAGAACTATCGACTTGCTGTTTCATGCATATAGGAATATTTTTCTCAGACCTTTGGAGTTACATCAGAAATGAAAAAGTTGTAACCCTGTGAAGTAATAGTGAAGTGAACTATATGAAAATGCCATAGGCGAATTTTTTTTGCATAACTGGCTCACAAATGATACATTTTAAGTCAATTTTTATTTGAAAAAAATGATGACGTCATCATTTGGCCCCTCAGCCCCCCTTATTTTGGTCAGCTGACTCCCATTCCTCTAAGAAAATGTTTTAATATTAGAACGTCGTAATTGAAACTTGCGACTTATCAGAGTAGAGGTAGGAGTCTACAATGTGCATGTATTGTTAAGCATTCAGGATTCCTCACCATCTCTCGATCTTGTACTTTGATAAAGTTAGGGAAATTCATCAAGTCAGTAATAATTTTACATAGATAATTATCGGTTAACACAAGAATCAAAAATATGGAAGAAATTCATGATGAAATTGTCAATTTAAAGAATGCTGTTTGCTTATGAAAATTTGTGCTATATCCTGTTTATGCCAAATCATCCGATCTAATTAAAACCTTGTTGTAGGGGCCTACAATGTACACATATTGGTCGATGGACATTCCCCTAGACCTGGAAAACCTGTAAAAGTCTTGGAAAATCAATCTACTTTGAAAAAGTCAGGCGAATTCAACGAGCCAATAATAATTTGACATAGATATTTAACACAAAAATAAAAAATGTGGAAGAAATTCACGATGAAATTGTCAATTTGAAAACAAAATTAATCTAAATTTGCTGCTTCATTATGAAAATTTCCTCCTCTCCTATTTTTGTAAAATAAGCAATAAATGCAGCAACCATTACACTGGCACATGCCATATCTTTGCATTTTCAGTGGTCAGGGTGGACTAGACTCAGGGAAATTTGTTTTAAAACCTGGAATAGTCACAGAAGTTGAACATTTCATTTCTGGGGGAACACTAGCATTGTTTTAATACATGTGCTTATTTCACCTACTGTACAGTGATGAGATTTTGAGATAAAATTTAAGTTTTGCAGTTGAGATTTGTTTTTTAACCAACTGAAACGTAATTTCACTCAAGTCGTACCAGCGAACTTAGCAAAGGCATGCACAGTGATGTACAAAATTAGCCAAAAAGCCAAAATTCAAAAATTGGTCAGTTCGTCCTTTTCCGTTTACCCCTCGTCCACGGTTAGTTAACGCTGACACGCGAAGCCGTGAAACTGCGAATTCCTGTCATTTTTGCTCGTTGTCGTCCCCTCCTTTCGGCTCTTTTCTCTCACCCCTCTAAGAAAAACTATTAATGGGTCCTTTGGTTTTGGCGTTAATTGTGGCCTTTCCTGCTTTATAAGCTGGCGTCTTTCGTTTATAGGCTTCGGTGCAGGAAATTTGAGCATCTCCTCCTGCGAAGCTCCTTTTTCCACTCTGTCCTAAACTGTAGCTGGAAATCGATAGAATTCCTGTTTACCCAAAGAAGAACGGTTTCCCTTCCCCCACACAAAACCCAATATCGTTGAGAATGGCCATGCTGCATTTATTTTCTCGCCCCCAGATATTGGTGTCCTATGCAAATCTTTGACCGTTCGAACACAAAGGTATAGTCTTCGATGCGTTTGATCAGCTGTCCGGCTGTTCCCTCGAGGCCTGTTGCTCATTTTCCTACTGTTTTCAGATTCTGTCAACTCGTGTTCACTCGTGTATGCCACACTGCTGGCTTTCGTAGACAAGCGTGGTAAATCTTTGCTTGAATCATGGGAGATGCCAGAATTTCGCCAAATACCCTTCTCTAGTTTCAGATTTCTGCCCCTGCAAGGTGCTTCCAAACGAGTCTTGACATGCTTTCAGGCTGTGCAGTGTTCCTATATTTTTCCTGCAAACTGTTGTGGCATAGAAAAATGCGGCAGATAGCCTACTGGCTAAAATTCATTATTTGAGATGTTTTTCTGAAAATCTTGCCTTCGGTGCGCCTAAATTATGTGTGGAAATGTACGATAAATTTCTCATTTTTGGTCACGTTTTTAACATACAGTTGGCAAAAAAAGTCTGTGAACACTATGAAAATTGTCGTTTACAAGAAAAATAAATGAAGTACATTG